>JAAAKL020004742.1:0-20405 GCA_010016065.2 Carybdea cf. marsupialis auct. non (Linnaeus, 1758) | reverse complement strand
ATGACCTCATGCAGCCGCCGTGGTCTAGTGGATACGTTCCTGACCTTCAGATCAAGAGGGTCAGGGTTCAAATCCTGCAAAGGGCCATTGGTGACGTCAGGAAGGGCATCCGGTCTTCAAGTGCTTTATGCTCCAGAAATAAGTCCCACGTATACGGGCATCGTCAAACCCCATGAATGGCGGACAAAAAGGCGTTAAACGGATAAAAGAAAAAATGCAGAGCGAATGCTTCTTTGGTACATATCTGCTACCAAATCTCTGATCAACTCTTCCTATCACTCCAACATTTGTGATGCAAAACTGAAAAATAAGCAAAATAAAGCTCCCGCCTTTCAAACATGTCGTAGGAACAAGAAAATCTTTTCAGCTAATAGTTGTAGAAATCGTACATCTACTTGGCAGCTGGGAATGAACAACAATTTTCAAACAGATAAACCAAATTGTTGAAATGCCTACACGAATATTTCACACACTCGATTTCTTATATACTTCTACCAAAATGAAATGATCAACCATGTTTCTCCACAAAACCCCTATTATACGATTGCATACAGAGTTATTTTAATGATAATAATGATAATAATAATAAAAAATAAGGACAATTAATGCGTTGCCAGTAAAGGAGAGAAAAAGTTTAAGACAAAATAAATTGAGAGAAAAACCACTGCATGGCTAGTTCCTCGGAGAAACAGGGGAATACACAAATGGAGAAAGATGGAAATGGCTGAAGAGAGGTGAGCTGAAACGTGAAACTTAGAATTTAATTTGCGCTGCACATAACCATTGCTTGCCCTAATTTAGGAAAAAACCAATATCGAACAGGCTTGGAAGGAAAGTGCATTGGCTTCTATGTAAGAAGTACTCTATCCCATCTGGTAAAAAATGGTACTTACATGACCCTGAGTCAGTACGGGAAAACAACCAATGAAAGATCTTACGGGAGTTCTCTATCCAAACGGACAAAGTGACCGAGCACCGGCGACCTGATATCATTGTTTTGGATAAGGAGAAGAAAGAGTGTCTCATTATTGACTTTGCTGTGCCAGGTGATCAAAACATTACCATAAAGGAGCGGGAAAGATTGAAAGTTAAGAAGATCTTCGAATAGAAATGCAAAGACTGTGACAACTCAAAGCTGGTGTGGTGCCAGTTATTGTAGGAGCCCTGGGAACAGTATCTAGAGAGTTTGAGAAACACCTTAGAAGGATACAACTTTCTCTCATAGTCCCCTGCTTGCAGAAGGCAACACTGTTAGGTACTGCCTTCATTTTGAGAAGAGTTATCTCAGAGTTCTGGTAAAAGTCAGATGTCAAGTAAGAACCCCACCATGGATGGAGAATGTAAAAAAAGAAGAAAAAGAAGAAGAAGAAAAAGAAGATCTATTTATACAGGGTAACTTTGTCAGAAAAAGAACGCCGTTATCAATTCGGGTCATGTCTAAAATAGTATTAAAAGAACAATAAAAAACCAAAAATTATCAATAGAGAACTTAAAAAATCTACCTATTTTAGCATCTGTGGCTTTCAGTTCAAAAAGTATAATCTATTTATGACACAGGGAGAACATTTGTAACAATAAGTTTTAAAAAGATATTAAAAAATAGAAAATGTCTCACCACTGGGTCACGAAGCCGTGACCATCGTACCCGCAGCGTGTGCTCTATCAACTGAGCTAGGTGATCCATGATGATAATAGAACCTATTTCAATGCTCATGAGTACATCATTATTATCGGTCACCTAGCTCATTTGATAGAGCACACGCTGCAGACGCGTGGGTCACGACTTCGAGTCACGTGGCCGATACATTTCCTTTTTTCTAGGATCTTTTCAAAACGGAAAATAATGTTGGCGCCAGAAGGTCATAAAAAGCGACGTAAAAAGCTTTGACTCTCCTTAGAAACTATTACCGATAAATACATTTATGGAGTCCATAAGAAATATCGATCTTTTCCACTCCTACCCAGAGCTCGCCTTAAAACATCCAGTTCTATCTTTTGTGTAAATGGAGTAATAGCCCCCTACCCGTAAGTGTAGACCCATGTCCTTTTACTGCAACCCCTTCTACCCGCAACTTTAGACTGTCATTACACCGAGTTATGTCAGACAAAGTCGAGGCACGCAACCATGTTTTTCGACAATTGCTCATACGTATGCAGGGGTGTATAAAGCGAACGACAAATTCATCGGAGAGGAGTTGACTGAGACACATACCGTATTTAAAGTACTACTGTGTCTCTGAGGTCATTAGACAAGTTGCAGTTAATTTCAAATCGTAATAAGTTTAATATCTACTAAACGATGAGCGTCTTTCTAAATTCAAACCAGATATTGTTCTACATTCAACTGAAATCAGTAAAGAGCGCTAATGAAAGTGAGCTGCTTTTCAGTCCACTTATGATAACGATAAAGGGGCGCTTCAGACAGTAATTTATCAAAATGTTCGCAATTATTTATATATTTGCTACTTATGTGTGTAACTACTTACAAGTATATTTAAGGTCTTAAAGTATTTGAAAAACGTTTAAAATTTAAGAAATCGCTGACGGAGGACGGTTAACATACTCTGTTGAAGAAAAAGAGGACGAGACGATTACTAGCCACTACGAGTACGTTTTGATTTATAGGACGAAATACTCAGTTACTGCATCATATGGAAATGAACTTAGTAATCCTGGGTACTGATAAAAAGGGGGTTAACACTGACATATTTTTGACATTTTTCGCCAATTGTACATTGACAGCAAATACCAGTTCTTCTCAACTTATATAAACAACCGAACCCTGAACTAACTTACAAACAGCAACTAATCCATAAGGTACATTACCTGTAAATACAAGTTCTTCCCAAGCTACATAGACGACCGATTCTTGCACCAATTTACAACAGCAATCTATCTATACAGTACGTTGCCTGTAAATACCAGTTCTTCTCAAATTATATAAACAACCGAACCCTGAACTAACTTACAAATACCGACTAATCCATGCACAGTTATCTATCATATAACTGTTAATAGCAAGTGTTGCGTAGACACATATGCATACTATAAATGTGGTTCTATATTATCTATAACGAATTCACGAATTGCTACCATAAATTAATGTGTTGCCACATGAAATTTCAAGTCAAGATATGCCTGGTCGGACAGCTTATCGAATCTGTAAACAAAGGAGGCCTGTCTTGGAATAAGAATCGCTCCAGACTGTCATATCAATATGAAAACTAACTACAGTGTCTCCTCTGGGTCCATTGTTCGTCACGGAATTATCCCTGATAATCCGAGAGACTCACGCACACAAACTGTTGCTATTTTATTGAACTTTTCGCGGTCATCCCGCCACATTATCTACAATAGAGGAAGGCAAAGGTTTACGTTCTACAGGATAAGTGTGCACATAACATAGACAAGGTAAACTAAAGAACACTAAATTTATATGTCATCGTTTCAGAATCTGGTCAAAAGCAAATTCAACGTCTCTTTGCAACCAATATGTACCCTATCTACGGCCTGTTGTTAACTTTTTACTTGACCAAATTTCACAGTGAGTGTAGGCACATAACTGCCACACATAGCACTTACGTGTTTTTAAACATCACAGCCACGTCCCAATTTTACATCTTGGTAACGTGAAGGAGGGTAGAGTAAAGATCTTATTCAAGGATACAACAGGTAATCTGGATCTTACGGCCTTAGATCATGGATCAGCTGCTCTAGTAACTGGCTCACACAACCTCTAAACAAAAGGTAACGTGAGCATCCTCAAGATATACATATATATGAAACAGCTTTTAAGCAACATTGCAGCTGCAAAATTCCGAAAATAACAACAGAAAATTAGATGGCAGACACACGAAGGTTCATCTGTAGGTTCATCTATAAACATGAAAACAGCAGATTGTTTGTACTAACAACAAAACGCCAGCTCCACTTGTTTTTACATGAAGGTATAGACTGCATACTTAAGTATATGCTAGTAGAGAATCTAGAGTGGTGATTTGTTTCCCAACTATGAACTGACTACAGTAACCCGTTTCTGTGAACAGGTCAAGTAAGCTTGTTATCTCAAAAGTATAAATTTAGACAACGTTCAAACCAGAAATACAACAGATGGGTAAAGGCATGTGAAGATACCTGACTTAGCAATCAACGTGAAAAAGATCACATGTGTGTAGTAAAACAGCCACATTATAAAAAGGAAATGTATGAGTAAGAAGACAAGAAGAAACAGTGGCTTAACTTTAACAATGCATAAAACCGGGCTGATTTTCATTCTTGTCAACAAAAAACAGTGTAAAAGTATAAATATTTTTAATGTAATGGCAATTTTACACCGACATGGAGCCTGTAAATTGTAGAATAAGAAGGCCTCTTAAAAAACAACTTGTGACTGAGATTTGGTCAATTAAGCAACAACACAAAAATATAAAAACACTTTAGAAGCAACACATGGAATGACAATACTAGTACACACCTTTCATATTTTCAAACCTAACAATATATGCACGAATGTACAGTCCATCCTCGATTAAATAAAGTTCCTACTGTATGAACATCAAAAGTGGTCGAGAATAGGATACAATTCAATACTTTTTCCAAATGTCATTTAATATTCTTGGCCAATTAAGCAATCCTAAGACAATTTTACTTTAATTGCTTACATCCTTACAATTTATCATAGACTGTTTTTCTAACGAACTGTATACGTCGACGGATAAAATAAAACAGACCGCAATGCGCAAAGTTTTATGACATTCCTGATGAATTGATATATCTTTTGGTTCGAAGACCTCATGACTGCTTGTGAGAGGTGAAGAAGATTTAATGGCTAATGGTGCTAGTAGGTCCTACACCAAATTTGGGAGGGGGGTGGGTGATTTCGGAGAAGTAAACTGTAGAAGTGGAGACGAATACTGCAGAGATCGTAGAAGAAGAAATCTGTCGGCTGCTTCTTCATGGACAACAAGGTTGCTGACGCCCCTTAAGAATATGGTGACACATCGTCAGCAGATGCTACTACCATCATCGGCAATATCATAACCCCCATAATCAGCATCATTACCATCCTTGCCTCACTCTCTCCCTCCTTCCCCTCTTCCTGGTAATCTTCATTACCATTATCATCACTATATTTTCCTCCACCAATGTTATTATCTCATGAAAATTATCACCAAGATCTACATTGTATGATAGCAATACTATCACCGCCACAAACAAATAACAGATTTGATTTTTGATTACGCCCAAGTGTTTTATACGACTACACAAACTGTCAATTCTGTTTCTATTTAACAAAATGTGACAAGCTAGAGCTAATTCATCTTCTGCTTGTCATCACAGAGAGTAACAACAATCTGGAGGTAAATACTTCAAATATTTATCATTAATTATTTGTATACTGATAATAAATATTCGATATTTAAGATGTTTTTTGGAAAAAATGAAGTTTTCTGAAAGCTAATAGTAAATCATAAGCTTAACTGAAAGACAGCCCGTGTTCACTGTCAAAATTAGTCCAATTTTTATTGTCTTGAATACATGTGCTTGAATTTGATGATAGACTTCGTCGAGTAAGTCATAAGCACTCACTCAGAATGGTAATAAACATCGATGCCTATCGATCAGTATTGAATAAGTAGTAACAGTGATAATTTTGACTAGTAACAGTTCTGAAGCAGAAGCAATGGAAGTCGTCGATGTATTAACAGTACCTACTGCTCACTTTGCTGTTCTTGTAGCTAGTGTTGAATAGATAATTGCGTGTTTAAACAATCATAAACAGTAAGCGTTATCAATCATAAATACCGAAATCAACAACATAGACTTACCGACGCATCGACATTTGCGCCACTTTCATCATTTGGTTCTACAAAAGTAAAGAATAAAGCAGGTTACCATCAACAGAGATTACTGTAATTCGACAATCCCAAAACAATCTCATCGGCCAACCCAGATGCACCGTAGTCTACGAAACTGTGATCCATTCCACATCACAGAAACCGAAGAGCTGAAAATGCACATAGAACGCCGTTATCGCTATTAGTGATTTATATTTCACACACCACAAGAGTTATCGTTTTCGTGCTATATTTAGTAGGGATCTATGTTAGACATGAAATATTTCAGACACCCCCTAAAAAGTTGTGCACGGCAATATAAAAAAGTAAATAAAAGATAGTAATATATTTAGACATTTTGTGATATATATAGACATGCACCACAACCATTGTCGAGTTCTTATTATCCCTCATCAATAAACCGTACACAGTTGCTCAAAACCATAAATTGACGGACGATCAATGACTGCTTGCGCATGCAAGAGTGCACCTCCTTCATAGTCACCGTGTCATAGAAAACACTTTTCTTCAAAATATGATTCAGCACCCGAAGGAAACACTTCCCGGACCAGGGTCCACTGTCGATATCTTCTAAGATAGCTGTCGTCGTATCTTTTCTTTGGAAAAATACATTCCTCTCCTAACAGGAGGGTATCAGTTGATGCCTACATCACAACGACACATCGCCAATCCTTTCCTTTATAAAGACTTTAATAATCTACGCGATTCACTGATCGAAACAGTTTTTGAAGAGCTGATCATCGAATTTATCTTTTGCAGATGACACTCTAGCCGCACCTTCACGGTAAACGAACGTTTTTTCTTGAAAGTTAAATATTATTTGGTCCTATATATAACATTAATCTGGCAGACCAAATTCAGACTGGCTCTAGATGTTTTAAAACACAGCTGGGTATAAGTTTTGTTCTTTCTTTTCTGTATTCATTCTGACGATTTGCACCCTGTCTAACGAAAAGAAACTATGAAGTAAAAAAACAGTGTCGCTATTCATGTTTTTGTGAATAATCAAAAGTCACCAGGGCTACTTAAACACAAGTAAAACACAGCTACGAATACTCAAACTTAATATTTTGAAAGATAAAACAAATTTGGTCACCTATAAACTCCATTTATTCAGGTGTCAATGATTGGTGTGTTACCGTTTCTCGTGTGTATTATGATAAAAACAACAACAACAAATTAAATGTAATGTCCTAATTAGTGTTTACCTATGATTAAGGTGATCTGTATCAAAAACAACAACAACAACAACAACAAAATTCTCTGATTCTCATCCTCAGTCGACAGTTGTTGCTACACTTTTTTCTGGCCTTCCCAGCGACAAAATTAATCATTTGCCCCCGTTGTTGCCAGATGGCACAACAATTCTTGTTACAGAATATTGCTCTTCTCAGGGGGTTAACAATTGCAGAAGCTAGCTTCGTTATATTCATACATAGTGCGAATGAGATGTAAGCTATAAAAATAGGGCTCCTAATACCCCTTGAGAAAGCCTCTAGTTCATTAGTTTTCACTATGGTTGTGGTTTAAATAATCCTTTAGTTAGAATCTATACTTCTTAACAGTCTAATCAAACGAATCCTTTTTACTAAAATAACCATCTGTCGTTACGTACCTGCTAACATACTAACTACTGACAACAGAATTTTTTCTACGGATTGAACTGGACTCCATCTTTCAGCACTACTTTCATAACCCATGGGGTCGTCGCCAGGCGCGTGTAAGATGGATATGCAAACCCTACCATCTGCATAAACTATGGAGGAAAGAGAGTTACAATTGGTCAATACATGGCGAGTTAGGGTGAGGATAAATGAGTTCATGAACAACTGGTTGAGAAGTTACGAAAAACGATAATAAATCAAAATTAACAGTTATGACTGCTTAAATAATCATTTGAACGATTTGCTTTACGATGCTTCATGCTTCATGAATTGCAGCATGGCAGATACATCTCCCATTCTTGGGTTGCGACCTAAAACCTCTCGTTTCGAAATGATGCAGTCTAAAATGTCAGATGCTTGTGTGATTCTAAGGCAGGCCAATTCCAATGTTAGGAACTTTCGATTGTATTTTATTACCCATTTTATTCCACTTTATCAACTAAGGCAAAATTAATGGTAAAGAAAGATAAACATTCAACATTTTTATGATAATTTTAGACAACAAACTGTCCTGGAGAGTGCGTTTTCTGGTCTTTACGTGGGCTAAAAAACGGCAAATGAATTAACTACGGTGTCGCCTCCAGGATATACTTGATCCATGATAAATCTCCTGTTTTCTGCTACTACGAGACTGGAACTTATGAAGATACACACGCACTAGAAGTAAATTGTCACACACTTCAAAATATACTAGAAATAAAGGCGAAAATTAAACAGTAAAAATGCACTTTAAACCAAACACTGCACTCTGCTTCAAACAGAACTCGAGCTCATTCCAATACGTACATGAAGACAACGCAAAATGGACGATCGACCAGTCATATGTATGTACATTGTACATGTCAACTATTCATAAGAACAATGACGATGACTGCGACGGTGGAAGTTGCATTACCATACATTGCCGCACAAAGATAGAAGGGATCTGATAGACATTACTCTACATTACATTTTTTAAAATATTTTCACCCTGATCAAGGCCGAAGCCACTACTAGGAACGAGGTCACTTTTCCTTTTCGGATGACAATCAATTCAAGCTTACTTTTTATTCTTACTTTTCATCCTGTTTTATGCTTGCTATTCTTGCTATTCATGCTTGTAGCCCCCCTCTTTCCTATCTCTCAAAACATAGTTTCCCACTTCACAAGAGCAGATGACAGAGCACAGTTCCTCCGGGATCGTGACAGGCAAGCTGAGGGTCGGTTCAAACTCACGACCCTCGGATTGTGAGTCTGACACTCTATTACTATGCCACTACTGTGTAAAGATTAATAGAATTATAGAAAGAATAATGTAATCTACTGTTGCTACAACTTGCTCAAGAAAAACACAATTATTTTGCGAATACTTTGTCTTACTTACCGGGCAATGTCAGAAATAGTATTCAATTATCAGGCTATTGTATGTACATTTTATTGTAAACAACTTCATACCTTGATATCCTTTTACTAATGTATGACATTTTTTGGTAAATTTATACATTTTAATCTGCTTTAGCAGTTGATGTTGACCATGCTGATAATGGTGTTGATAATGAAGACTATGACGACTTGGTCGGACGGTCATGATGATGATGATGATGGTGACGGTGTTGATGATGATGGTGATGATGATGATGATGGTGGTGGTGGTGATAATGGTGGTGATGATGATGATGATGGTGGTGGTGGGGACGGTGTTGATGATGATGGTGATGATGATGATGATGATGGTGGTGACGGTGTTGATGATGATGGTGATGATGATGATGGTGGTGGTGGTGGTGATAATGGTGATGATGATGATGATGATGATGGTGGTGGTGGTGGTGATAATGGTGGTGATGATGATGATGGTGGTGGTGGTGGTGACAGTGTTGATGATGACGATGATGATGATGATGACGATGGTGGTGACGGTGTTGATGATGATGGTGATGATGATGATGATGGTGGTGGTGATAATGGCGGTGATGATGATAATGATGATGATGGTGATGACGATGATGATGGTGGTGATGGTGTTGATGATGATGGTGATGATGATGATGATGATGGTGGTGATAATGGTGGTGATGATGATAGTGATGATGATGGTGATGACGATGATGATGATGGTGATGATGATGATGATGATGATGATGATGATGATGATGATTGTGGTGGTGGTGGTGGTGGTGATGATGATAATGATGATGATGATGGTGATGTTGATGGTGAAGATCACGACAGTGCTCATGATGATGGTGATTGTGCTAATAATGATTGTGGTGATGATGATGATGATGATGATGATGATGATGATGATAATAATGATGATGGTGGTGGTGATTGATGATAAGATCAATCAATGATAATGGTTAATAGTGATAATAACTGATTGCAAACATTGCATTATCAAGGTTGGTGTATACAAACACCAAGGAAATCTTTTAGTACTGCTCCTTTTAGCATTTTCAAAAAGGCACCTTACTTTATCCAACACAAGCTGGAGTCAGGCTGATAATGTGAAGGACATAGGTTTCTGTTGTCTTGACTTAAAAGTTAAGGTTAGGGTTTGGTCAATGGATATACTCCAGTCCAAACTGCTAATATAAAAAGTGTCAGATTTCCTTGGTTGATATCAAAGTTAACAGAAGCTATGCATGAATGTGATTTTACTGCAGAATGACCAAGCTGTGAAAAGCTGAAAGATAGTGAGAACTATTTCAAAAACTAGAAATTGTTGTTAAAAGAGAAGGAAAATGTTTTAAATCTAAACATTAGTCAATAGTTATAGATAATGAGGTCCCCATAGTCTAGTGTTTAAGGCATTGGACTCACATGCCAAAGGTGGTGGGTTCATAGCCTGCCTGACCCAGATAAAGGTTTTCAGTGAGGGAAGGTAATGGGAGCCTATCCAGGATATTGCCCACCATGGCTGGGTAATCAATGATGCTTGAAAACGAGTATGCTACACAAAAACTGCATAAAATGAAAATAATCAAAGCATGCTGTGGAAAATTTCCTCAAATAAACATTTTAATCCATGATTATCAATCCATAATGCTTACATAAAATCAACATTATCAAAACTATAATAATTTAAGGAAACTTTTTTTGATATAGTAAGATTTGCACTGCCTCCAAAATCTCATTTTGCTTTGCTTTGGTTAAAAAAACAATTTGTTTTAATGAGCTAGGGTAAATTAAGCCCAACCATGTCATATGGCACAAACGTGTCAGTGCCCACTTGATAAGAGATTCTGCATTGGGTACCTAGAGATAACATCACTGCCCTTATTATTCAATACACAAGGATTGAAACTATCCAGGAAAATGAAAGCAAGAACAAGTAGGTGCACCTATCAGACAGCACTGAAACTTGCCCACCTTGGACAAGCGGTGGTGTAAAGCAAAATAATTAAATAAAAGGAGGCAGAACTTTTTCTCTTTTGGGTGACCTAAGGGAGTGTGATTGTTGTGAAACCAAATAAATTGAGGAATTTGATTTGCATTTGCTCATCTTAAAACATATATTATAAATCATATGATAATGCAAAAATTCTGTGCATTAAGAACTTACTCCAATAAAAAATGAGTTATATGTCCCAAATCAAACTAGATACCCAAATAACTGTTAGCAATAGCACAATACCCAAATCCTCTGAAACATATCCACCTTCACAGTGAAAAAAATACTTACTATTGGGATGGAAGATCCTGCTAGTAAATCTCATTTTTGGTGGGCTTAACGGATAATCATATGGAAAATTTAATTTGGCTGCAAATACACCTCCATCAAAAGGAGTACCTTCTGGTCCTCTGTCAAAAAGAGAGATAAAAAGTTCTTTTAAGACATATAAAATAACTTTTGGTAACCTTATTGCTACATGAAGGGGGGCTATATGAAAAGAGAGAATTGGGACTTTTTCACAATTTAAATACAGGAATGCTTAAATAAGAGGTGGCGTATTTAAATACAGAAATATATATATATACATCATAGGTTAAATCAAATTCAGTCCAGTCTTTGCACCTTTTTACATTCCTTTTATAACAAAGCCAACCAAATTCACAAATGATGTAAATATTACACTGTGATTGCTTCATTCAGAAGCATCTAGATCTAATGACAGATTGCCAAAAAGATACAATATTGTCAAATCATTGTTTTAGGTTAAGAGTCAGAACACTTAAAATGTGACATGTAGCACACAAGTATAGGAAAGTGCAGAGCATTTTAAATCAGGTGAATGCTCTTGCTCATGATTGTAGAGTACTCTTGAGCTCAAAGTAATAGTGGTGAGTGGAATAAATGGGGTGGGGATATCAAATTGGTGAGTGGATAATCCTCAAAGATAAATAAATGCAGATGCTGGAGTTCTCTCTATCCAAAAACTTTCAATCTTTTTAACAGCAATTCTCATGTTAGCCTTGTAAATCTGGAACACATCAAAATTAAGTAAAAAAATTGAAATTAGGTAATTGTTTATTAAAAAGAAAATAAAGTTTAATGTTAGATAAATGTTTACTAAAAAGAAAATGAACCCTATCAATTACAATTAAAATAATAATAAACAACACTGAAATATTTACTATACTTTTATACTGTACCTCCTAAAAATTGAAATTGTTTCCAGTATTAGGCCTACAGAAATGTATTTTCTGAGAACAGTGTCTCTAATAACAGTGATCAATGAGAGGTCTTTTAATTTTCAATAAATGGGGAGGCTAGAGTAAATGTTTAATAGAATTTTTCTCCAGAGAGGCCATGGTGTAGCAGTTAAGTTCCTTGCCTTCAGTTCAAAAGGGTCACCATACGAATCAAGGAAGGGCCATTGGTGATGCCAGGAAGGGCATCTGGTCTTAAGGTGCTCTATGCTCCAACAAGTCCCATATATGTGGGCACTGCCCTACCCCTGCCAAGGGGAATGCAATTGCATTAAAACTGCATCACCTCCAAAATTAGTAACCATCTTGGCTTGATTATTCCAAACTCAACAGGAGGTTACAAGCATAACAAAAATTTTGTTCTTCATAATGAAAAATTGATATTCAAATCTTGGATATAGAAAGAGATAGCAAGATAATAATCTAGAATTGAATCTGCATTAAGTGCATTAAAGAACTTGTCATCTATATATGTTGAACGAAAAATCTGAAGCTATTCTCCTACCATACAGACAAATGTCATAAATATTTTAGCATTAATTATCTACTCATGTGATCACAGAAACTAAATTATAGATTGATAAATAAGAAACACAAATGTCTTACAACAACTTACATGTTCTTTATTTATACTTTTATTATGGTGCTTAAGACAGTAAATCTATCAATTTATTTGAAGAGTCAATAGTAAAGAAATCTTCTATAAATGTATTGTTTCCATGTATCAAGTAAAGAAATGTTCCTTAAGTATATATACAACATGGTCATCAAGTTGAACAAGGATTTTACTTCCTTGAAACAGCAAAACAACAAAAACACAAATAGACTTAAAAGACACTTGAATATATAATCCATAATCCATAGTCTACAATATATTTTCAATCAAAGCAGAATGACAAACATTTGTATGTTCTTGTATAGCAATACCAATTTTCAATAGAATTGAGAAAGTGTGCTTAGATTAAGCAAATTCAAATACAGTTTCCATTTGGGTACATTATCTTATACATAACATACCAACATAGAAAATTTGAAGAGATACTAGAGAAAAGTGAAAATGTCACCACCAGGATCCCAGTTGTCACATTTTCACTTTTCGGTAGTATCTCTTCAAACTTGATATTTAAAAATCCTCTCTTCTCTATAATAATAACATACACATACATATTAAATATTTTGATAAGAAACAACTTACACAATCAATGCCTCCCATTCAAAAAAGTTATCTTCATTGACAGGACCTATGAACAGTTAAGATAATGACATTTTAAACTGTCATACAATATCAGTAGTATCATATACTATAAATATAGAGAGATTTGTGTGAGATAAAACAGGTGAAGTACGATAACTATACACTTCAATAACTCCTAGTAAACAATATGCAAACAGTTAAACATGGAGAGAATAAGTTGAAGTAGCAGATGTTGCACCTGCAAAAAGACGTTAATTACTTCTATATCAAACCAAATTGGTATGGACTGCATGTGAAGAGATGAAACAAATTGCAAACTCTATAGAATTGTAATGTTATTCTGCATGAAGAAATAATATTGTACACTAGTTGTAGTAGAAGAAGTCACTGAAAAGAAGGATACGAAAATAGAGAAAAGAGAAGACAAGTTAAACAAAAAAATGCAAGGTGAGATTTTTAAAAAATGAAGAAGGACTATAACAGAAAGCAAAAGAATAGTAAAATGTTTAGCACAAAGTCAAGAACAGACAATATTGGAACAACCTATGCACTATAAACAAGAAATACACAAATGTCATAAGCAAACCATTTGAAATTACTGCTATATATTGTGAAATTATTACTGTGACTTGCCCTATTTTCAAATTCTTGAAATAAGTTCTTGAAGTAAATATGAGGTTGTGCTTGTCACTATCATCAAGAAGTGTGTTGAGTCTACTGGTAAAAAATGACCTTGCAAAATAAATTTCTCAAACCCCTGTGTAACAACCTTTGGGATGCATTAAATGTAACTAAAAGCTGTGTATCTACATTAATAGGTGACTACTGCAAGTAACATTTGCAAATGAATGAATTCTTACATACCTGCAAGGATACCTTCAGGGGGATTCACTGTCAATTCTAGTAAAGAAAATAGAGAAAATGTATTCCACGTCTTAAACAATAAAATGCTAAAACTTGCCACAACTTTAAATGCTTGCCATGAATTAGAGCTTAAAATAGTTAGAAAAATACCGGAAGGGCTTTATATGTCTTCATTACAAGGTACCTTATTCCTAACAAGTAATCAAGGCAGAGAAATACCATACCAGATGTTATCATGTTTAATAGTAGCACAGAGTGTTATGGATAATTCTTCTATATGTCCTATGCCTGTGTTTACTTACACTTAACATTCATCAATAAATTAAACAATTAAGTCAAGGTGTAAAAATAGGCAAGTTTTACTAATTGCAATAGGCCCTATGTCGGAAAGTGGGAGAGCTTTGAGGCTTTGAGGCACAACTTGTACTATACCGGTAACCAATGTTCCCTCTTTAACACAGCAGGTTGAAGAACTAAAAATTAATACATAACACAAAACAAAGCAAGGAACACTGTAGATATATTTTATGCAAATGTCCACAGATACAGAAGTTTTGTCAATTTGGGTTTCATTAAAAAGGCTCAGTTGAAAACTGCTTACCTAGAGTCTCTACTTTGAATTATTAACTAGTTTGCAGAGCACTCTTCATACAAAAACGATAAAGAGAGTGTATTGGACCAGAAAAGAATGCAGTGGTTACTCAGTTTAGATCTTCTTCTTCTTTCCACCAGGAGAAGCTTTTTGCAATGCTATGGTCAATACAACCATATGTTATCTGCCCTGTCTACTATTGTCTGAACTGCTTCAGCTAGAGATTACATAGTTAGTCTTTGGAAATCAAGAAACCATTCTCTCACAGACCATATAAACAATTAAAGGTAATGGGTGACAACGGTTTAAAAACCGAATGTGCAATACAGTGTGCTGGCAAGGAGTCATTAGTTTAGTCACTGTAACTAATCTGTGCCTAGTACACTTACAAATGGTAAGCTTACCCACAGAGGGAAAATCTGCAAGTCAATAAGTTAGATAATGCTAAATTCATATAAAATTGTAAAATGTTTCTGCAAGTAGAATCACAAGAAATTGTTATGTAGTTTATGCATTTGGTGCTCGATTATCCTTCTTACAAACTTCTAGGTCATCTATCAATCTGAATTCTGTGTATATGTTAACAACCAAAAGGTTGACCTCTTATTCATATTATCAAACCTATTTACAAATTGAACGCCCGCATCCACTTTCTTTTGCATACCAAAGACTAACTATGTGCACATGATTAGGCCTATTGTTTGGGTCCAAAAGTAGGGCATCATTTACAGCTTCGAGTACGTACGTAAGTTTATAACAGAGTTTTACTGTACTTTTACTCGTGCACTAAGTAGAGATCAAACCTTTAAACAGCATGCTACAGCCTAAAACTATAAAAATATCTGATGTCTATCATTAAGAAGCCTCTTTCATACCATTACTAATCTGGACCATAAAAACAATAGTTGGCCTATTATATTTCACAACCTAAATCCTCCAATATAGCTCCCTCCAAATATAATTTAGAAATTCTTCTGCATGATTCCATATTTTCTTGAAATATCATAGCAAATAGTAAGGGCCTGCTATTAACCTGCATAAAGTGTTGATCTGGTATTAACTTAGGTAGCTATTCGATATTCCATAGATAATAATCCATACTATCACTATCAAAAAGTCCATCGAAACTCATTCAAATTCAAACTTTTAAAGTCCTAGGGATCCCTCTTGATTACATTACAGCATGCATTACTTATTGTGCTTTATTACTGATAGTCACAAGCTCCTAAATAGTTATTAAGGCATGAAGAACTTTCAAATTAAGTAGCCCTATCTTCGTCACTCCTAATCTATACTCTGAATTACAGTTATTCGTCACTCAAATAAAACTTACGTTTGTACTCGGCCATGAGCCTTTTCAGTGCTGCTCCGGCCATTACAAGACAGTTTACGCACAGGTGCTTCCGTCTTTGGTGAAAACGAACGAATATACGCTTTTTTAATTGTTTAGATTTGCAGGACCGGTATTTGTTATGCAGTCAATGCGTCTGAAAACAATTTGGAAAGCAACAAGTTTTAAGTAGCCTCGATTGCACATCGTGTTACCGGAAACGAGATTTATTATTGTTTTCGTTTCTGCCTATTCAGGCATGGAATGGCCCATACACCAGTCTTTCACCCCTCAGTTCGTGTTTCCTATTGCGTAGGATAGCTCGTGGAAGAGCAAAAGTTTTGAAGATGTGATACCCCAGTCCACGGTGCACTCCAGTGCGGAACTGTGCAAACGTATCTTTACTTATCATATATTCTTGTGACAGGGTCTTCATTGCCATCACTTAGTCCTGCGCAGGAGTGAAGTCATTGCTTGAAACCGGGGATAATAACAGAAGAAGTATGCCCCTTGTATTTCACCAGTGGATTCTGCTCTTTAAACTACAAGTTCTGTGGACACCAGAGCGAGGATCAAAGTAGTGCAGAGAAAGTAATCATTACCATCCCAAGTTAATATCAACGGTACAATCAATAATGATCAGAACGAAATTGTCATTAACTTAAATGCGTTTCAAAGGTCTTCCTTTTGCCAGATTATCAATAGCTATCAAATGTTATGTGGGTCAAAAAGCAAGAAATGTTTTGAGGTCAAGAGAAGCTACCAGGTAAAAATAGTAATGCATGAACCACAAAGATAGTGTTGGCAGAAGAGACAGAAAATTATGCCCTGAATCTTCAACCATGATGATCTAGCAGCAAAATCGTGATAAAGTCTCAATGGAATCAGTTCACTGATAGCATCCAAAATCTATTATAGTAAATTCTATGATGAAAATTCGTATCTTGAGTTAAGACTTCGAATGACAGATGTTGAGTTTCAAGTGATTAAGTAACCCCTGTAAAGGAGATATAATTATCATACAACTTTCAATGCAACAAATAATGTAGAGGTTATCAAAGCGATGAAGAAACCCAGCTATCTTGTGTCTAGTAGGTGGAGTTTTACAGCGAAAAACTATTCTGAGGTTTCATTCTTGGGTATTAAGTATCGGTAGGCGCCTAAGGGTTACTTTTTCATGATAGGGTATTACACTACCCGTGATTCGTTTATATGTATAATTTCCTCTTCCTGTGATCACTAACCCTTTTCCTAATACTAACTGCCAATTAAATACTAGCACACGAACCTTTACCACTTCTTAATTTTTCTTAGCCTATCAAATCCATGTATTGTAAAGAAGCGTTTCGTGATTGGTCTGTTACTTGTATAAATTAAAAATGATGTAAAGTAAGAATGGGTGACTGAGGACCTAGGAGTGAGATTACAGATACTCCAATAGATAAAAGTGACTAGATTCTAGACGGAAATTATAAAGATGTAGGGAAACATAACTGTTCAAGAATTGTCCGTGTTGTTGACAACGAAAAAACCCACGTTACTCCCATACATGTACTAAAATGATGCAATTTCAAAGAAACCAATACTTTTCTAATTCGCGGTGGTATCCTAATCACAAAAAACTTGTCCACAAAATTTTGCTTTCAAGAATCAATTTAACTTCATGTTTTTTGGGGGTTTTCTTGTGGCATGCTCGATTTACAGCGTTGCTTGTTGCCCAGCCAGAGTGAGCAATGTCCTGGGGAGACAGCACATTTACAGGGGTGGTCTCCCATTGCCTTCTCCAACAGATAGTCTTCATATCGGGCTAGGCGGGATTCGAACCCACAACCATTGGCACGCGAGTCCGACTCCTTAACCACTAGACCACGGCGGCTCTTAACTTCATGTAATGACTGATAAAATCCATGAAATGTCTTCAGAAACCACGGCTATTTTCACTCATTAAGATAATGAACTTGGTTCAAATAATAAGGGTTTTGATAAGGAAGGTTTCAAAGTTTGAGAGATGTCGTTCTCAATTTTTGAAAAAAATTATTATTGACAAGACGAATGAAGCGCGTGCAAAATTTTATCTAACTTTTCATTTTCACACATTTATGACGTCACGACTAGGTACTGTATTTACACAGTTTGGAGAGGGCAAAGATACGTAGGACAACAATGGAAACATTAAAAACAGCACTTTGAAAGTTAGCAGAAGTAACACTGCCTAAAAAAACAAAGAAGAGCTAAGAAAAGCTCGATTACGTCGGAAATATTACATCGAATGGAAGAAGGAAGGAAGGAAAGGTGAACGGTAGGAAAGCAAGAGTGTATGGTAAATTATCAAAGTTAATCGACAGAAAATGAAGTTATATGCAAATAATGCAATTATTAGGCAAAGGAAGACTGGTGGAACAGCAAAAGTGAGAAAGTAGATTTAATGGATAAGCAAAACTGGCATCAAGCAATGTGCGATCTTGTCAAAGATATCCTTGGCAAAACAAAACCGCGCCTTAGGTGAATGCATCAAAAACAAGAATGGAAAAATGCTATCCGGGGAGAAGCCACAAAACGTAAGTAGCATTTCTATGTAACAAGGCGGTATGGTTATGCAAGAGGTAAAAACTTTGATTTTGGAATCGGGGGAACTCCCCTTAGTTTCATCACTCCACCACTGATGAGGTCAAGCAGGTTACTTGGGATTTGAAGATAGGAAAGGCAGGAATAGTCAAAGTGCCAGCTTCAGTGTTTAAATACCTTGATGGATGCTAACATAAGAAAAATTTCCTAAGTATGAAATAACATTAGCACGCACTGAGTACAGAAGCCTAAATTTCGAGAGTCGTGTACTCAAACTGGTCCTGAGGCTGATCCTGACGAGGGGCTGAGCGAAGCCAGAGAAATGGAAGTAAACGAGATACTGTATGGTTTGGCAAAGGAAAAGGAACTTGAGAAGTTGCCTTCTATATCAAAACAATCTGTACGCGATACCTTAACAAAAATAAAGATATCAATGCCTGCTTCATTGATAAGGAAAAAGCGTTTAATTGAATAAAGCTTCAGAAAATGATCGAATATCTTGGCACTGAAGATGGATGTAAAATTTACGAGAAATATATACCGGCAGGGATGCGCACTCTCGCCTATTCTGTTCAACATCTACACAGAAATGATGTTCAGGCAAATAACAGATCTCGCTGAAACAGCTGAACGTCTTAAAGCTATCATCAATATGGTCAATGAAATAGAGAAGGAATGGGGATGGGGGTGAAAATGAATACAAAAACACCACAACTCCCATGCTCATAGACAGCGCTGGTCAAGTCGAAACAGTACGACTCGTAAAACTCGCGTTCGCCACACAGTAAATAAGCAGGGTTTCATTAACTCAAAATACTCTCAGTGGATTATACTTTACGAGGTGAATCCCTCAATCTCAAAGGGTTTCGCACGCTTTGGACAACCATCACTCTTTGAACACGAACATATTGGTCTAAAAAAGTCGCCTCGAGCAATGCTAATTTGCCTGCACCATTATATAGTTAATTGTGACCTGATACAGTGCTGGAAACCCGCCCTTTTTCTCGCCTAAATCTCCAGATATCATTATGAAGTTCCATCCTTTCCACTCGCCATTTCGGTCCAGTCATAAGTATCCCCGACTGCCTCAGCATAGCTGAATCTTGTCCAACCCAGGACGTTGTTAAAACACGAGACTATTTGTCTAATCCTTGCTCTCCTTCTGATGTCTAATCTTTTCTGTCCTTATGATACATAAAAAACCCCACAACTTTCTTTCATGGAGTGTCTTTACTATCACTTTTCTACATCCATCCTTCTCGTTTGTAACTTTCGGTGTCCAGGGTAGGAAAAATAACTTTCGGTAGATCCACATTCCAAAGGCCTCTAGACATGTAGCACCTAGCCGTGTGGAAAGGACCTAGCAATTAGCAATACGGTTCCTGGTGCTTAAGCTAATCATTTTACTTGTGTTTTGTGTAGCTTGGAGAGCCTTTCCCAGGCGATATTGATGCGTCGTTTTATTTCTTGTTCACCTCTTCCACCTTCTGTAGTCAACTTGCCAGGATACGTAAACGGTCTGACCCATCCTATTTCTGTGCTGTCTTGTCAAATTTAACATCCAAATTTTAAGTAATTTATTCGTGACCATACAATAACATATAATCAGCTTACAAGTTGCGGGTTTTATTCAGCTCACAAGTGGCGGTAAACAAAAACCACCGTGAGCACTGACTCGTTTGTATAGTTTTCTTAAGGCCTGGTT
>JAAAKL020004741.1:0-20407 GCA_010016065.2 Carybdea cf. marsupialis auct. non (Linnaeus, 1758) | reverse complement strand
GACTCAGAAATGTACTGTCCTAACGATTACCATGAATTGCATCGAATATCATCATAACTGATCTTTACTGGGGACTTCCTCATCTATTTAATTATCTACTATTTTAGTGTGATGATTGAATAAAATCAAATAACAATAAACCTAGTATAAGACACGTGATATAAATACAAAAATTACAAATACTCTAAACTAAAAGTACCTATTTATGAAAACAGCGTGATGCTTCAACCCCAAAACATGTTTAAAGAGTGTCGTCATAAAACTAAACATACTAACAATGCATATATACACTATTCATAACAAGTCCTACATCAACTTAACATTCTACGTATATGTAATGAAAATATAAAATATCCTAACCCTACCCAGCAAATTTTGTGGTTGCTCAGCTAAGTCTGTTGGCAATTACTTTATTTTTTGTGTCAAAGGTCTCTTCAGCATTGGAATCTTATTTAAACTTTTCACAGCCGATCTGCTTGTGTAAGTTTGTGTGATTTCCTGTCAAGATAGTCACAAGTATATGTGTATATTACATTTACTAGGCAAAGAATCCTCGTCTCTGTTATTTGTTCATCAATACATTATTTGTTTCACTCTTGCCCTTTACTACCTTGGTATTGCGTAGCAATAGAGGTTTTGCTCTGTTATTGAATGAATGAACTGTACATTTAACTCAGTAACCAAGAGATACTTTATAGTGTTGGGAGACTAAAACGCACACCAAGGCCTTATTTTTCTCTTTTCTTTTCAATTTCGACTGAAAGATTCCCCCAAAGAAGACGATCGCCTACAGAGCAGCCTCAACCTCCAACGAAGAGCAAGAAGCTGAAGACAGCTGCTAGTTCGTCGATTTGAGTTTCTGTCAGTGTGGACAATCCTTCTGTCAGTTCGACAGCAGAAGTATCACACACGCGGAGGTGAAACATTCAAATGGCACACAAACTGTATCTATCGGCAACCGACATAGATAGCATAACAGCTTCAATCTTGACCGGTCAAATGGCCTTTGATATTGCGTCATCGCCAATGTGACGTCACACAACAATTAATGGGTTATTGCTATAGAAGCACATGGAATAACAGTCAAACAAAGCGTTGCAATAATAGTTCTATCCAGGGGCGGATCCAGCGGGTAGCGAAGGTTTCTGAAGCCACATTCACCATCCATGGCAAACGTAAACTGAGTAAGTGGCCCCTGGATTCTTATAAGGTGGCAGCGAGATGATAGATCGAGTAAACGTCATAAACAACAGAGGTAATGACGACATTTCATATTCTATTCGTGAACGCAACATTGGGTTTTCAACGCCGAATAACAATCATTGCTGGTTTATAATCTTTCGATAAATTTCTAGAGTGCAACTGCTCTCCGTAAGTTAACAAACTTTAAATTGGCGTGGTCCAGGAGACAATGCTAAAGGTCACACCCATGCTCGGTCATTCAGCGGCTTGCAAGCCACTGTCAGATATTATGCTGGATATGCCCCTGCTATCTATGGTCTAAACGTCTTATGTAAAGCTACTGCCGTCGAAATTTCCTTGATCTGATTTTCTATCTTCCAAATTATATTGCGTTACGCAACAAATACAAGATCGTAGAAACCGAGAACTTTTTAATCATTAACAGATGAGTTGCGCATCTAATTTGCGTTCTCGCTAACGCATTCTGCTATCTAACTTAAAAACTTGATTGCATTCCAGATCCTTGGTTGTTCATGCAAGTCATAGACTGTACTAACTTTGCATGCAGGACTCGAAGAAGAAAGATTTTACGCAGATTGTACTTCATAATTCATAGAAATGTTGGCATATATTGGCCAAAGAGTACCTTTGATATCATTAAAGATAGAACAGCTCGATACATGTGTCGCGAAATGCGAGTAGAATGTCAAGTGGTAAAGACTTGACATTTTTTAATCTGGTGATGTGCTAGTAACCTCTCCTTGTTGGCTAGGTAATTTTTCCTTTTTGTAAATATCCTTTGTATATATCCTCTGTAGTATTCCAGCAAACAACATCATTAGAGATTTGTGCTCCCATGAAGTTGTAAAGGAACGAAAGAACTATTGTATTTGGAAAGGAACAATTAAATATCGGAAAGGAACTATTAATGCTAATATACGCGTGAGAACTTTAATGAACTCTAAATGATAAACAGCATTTACTTTATAAGGAACTCTTTCATTTTCATGAGAGTTTTTTTAGTTAAAGAAAGAAAGACAGACTTCACTAGAACTGAACAGCCTGATGATCCAAAGTATTTTCTCTTGCGCACTTTATCTTCGCGATAACGTAAAGCTGGCACATATACATATCGACAAGTTGTATTAAAGTTGAAAAATTGACCATTTTAATTTTACCTTATTAAGGAAGTATATAAGTTTCTAATATTACAAGAAATACACGAGAAGAAACGGCTCTACAAATATATTGAAAATTGAAAATTGAAAATTGAAAGTCTACTATTATTTGCTTTCATATGTATTTTCTCCCTTAACATACATCCAAGGCTATATTTTATCACTCTTAGTTATAAAGTTTTATGCTATTTTGCTCTCGAAAATTTTTCTAACCAAGGACTCCTGAAGTTATAACGTAAGCCTCAAACAAGCAAAGTACAACCTGTGAATTGAAACGTAAAGTAAATGTAAAATCTCTGCCATTTCACAATCGCCGATTTAAAGCTACCTCCGTAATTAAAGCACATTTTTAGAGGTGATATTTGCTTGGTAGGAAGATTTCACTCGAAAATCTAATATAAAGACCGTGGGACTACTACGCACTCGTAATTAACAAAGATAACTGTATCAATTAAAGCACTTGCTTACTCTGCGGTTTCCTTTTTTCCGCAGTAATATTTCCGTTTTCACGTAAAAAAGGCCCGAGAAATTCACAACGGTGTATACCAGCCAAGATTCTTAATTCCTGCTATTTCTATCTTTCTCAGTAGATGGGCTTATCGTTGTCTTTTTTTTAATATGATTTCTTGTTTCGAGAGTTATAACCAGTGATCTCACTTTTTCAACAAGAGACTTTGATGCCATTGAACTACTTCTACCATAAATTGTGTTGTCTACCTGCAATATGCTTCGTAACTCCACTCCCTTACTACTTAGTTCTCTTAAAAGTTATAAGCTTCAAAGCATTAGACAAAATATACGGAAGTCAGATTAGAACCGACTTATATCGGTGAAGCATGAAATAGAGTGAACTAAAAAGATCTATTAGAAGGCCTACCTTTTGCCTCCTTTTGCTTTAAGAATGTCCTGTGAGCAGTGAAATTTTTTGAGAGCCTTTTGATTTATCCTATAGTAAAATTTATTTCTTAATTCGATTGGTCGCCATGACAACAGTCCAGCTGTGACATATAGGTTGAAATGGGATTTGCATTCTACTTTTCAATCAACGGCACTTGATGTTACTTGAAATTGTTTTAGTAAAACAAAGAATTTTCTCTTCAGTACCTTTGTTGAAACACATTAAATACTATCAATTTGTCATTTGGTTTATTGAGCGTTCGTAATTTTCGAAAGCTATTTCATAACAGCAAAAATTGGAAAACTCGTGTTATAAAAAGACAACATTCATAAAAGCATTGAAATTTTCAGATATGAAAAGTTGCGGTATTATCCAATAATGGCACGATTCTTGTTACCGGATAAATACAACTAATGTATTCATTTTTTCTGCTAGCAATTAAAGATATTGATACTCGAACCAACCACAATTTGATATAAAAAGAATTTTAGGGATTTTTTTCTTAATCGTATCACGATATGGACTTAAGAAAACAACCAGGGCGAAAGACCATCGACAGTTTAAATCTCAAAGATATTGTCAAGCTCTTTTGTGTTTGTTTTAAACATCCATAGGTTACAAAAAGAATATTGCATATGCGTTTTCAATGCTACACAGTGAATGAATATTGTTACTCATCTGTGTTTTTGAAAATGTTAACATGTGAATAAATGTGGCCTTTATCAAACAATTGATAAATTGCATACTCTTTGGGGATGTACAGTAGGAAGTTAAAAAAGAAATGTGTAAACTTCTGACAAAATTCTATACGTGCACAAATACTTGTGTTAACACGAAAACGGTGTCTACATCGTTCCTGTTTTCTATACATTTGCATAGTTTAGTCCAGCTAACGCAAGCAAAGTCATGGATAGATAAGACAGATTTGATTAGAGAAGGGAGACGTCATTCCCGACTTTTGGTTTAAATATTTAGCTAGCCGATTGACCTGTTGTTTCGACGCACCAACGCGTAAATCACGGATTGTTTAAGGATTTGTGTGAAAATAAGTATACGTTCACTTGACAGGAATGTATAACTAATAGCATTATCAACATTCTAAAAACTTTCGCCTGCAGGACAGATAATAGAATACAGATGGATCTCTTTAGAA
Organism: Carybdea cf. marsupialis auct. non (Linnaeus, 1758); assembly: GCA_010016065.2. NCBI lineage: Eukaryota > Metazoa > Cnidaria > Cubozoa > Carybdeida > Carybdeidae > Carybdea > Carybdea cf. marsupialis auct. non (Linnaeus, 1758). Next base: position 15,996 of record JAAAKL020004741.1, on the reverse strand, counting down.
AACCTACAGCTGCTCATCAGGATGTGCATAAGACATCCCGACATCCACCATACATCAAGAGGTCCACATCATTTCGTGATAATATCAGATTTTACGCATGATATCTTCCACCGATGACTTTTTTAACGAAGGTTGGAGGGGTTAGTATGAAGATATTATCAGAGGCATGGCAATGACAGAAATGTCAGATAACGCGCAGAGAGGGCCATATAGGTTAACCAATTTTATTTAATGCTTAGCAAAACAATTACGGCAGAGTCAGTATTAGTGACAATAGTAGTGGTATAAGTAGCACCAGAGGTAGCCGGAGTAAGAGTTAGATAGTTTTCAACTAAGGAGTCTCGACATTTGTGAGGTTGAGTTAACTAATTAGTAAGTTCAAATACTAGTTGCTCAGTTATGATATTGTTAAACTCTTCCAAGTTCCTTTTTTTCCATTTGTTCTTTTCTCTCTTTTTGGCTCTCTTGGTGAGTGAAGTTAATTCATTTTTATTATATTAATAAATGATGCTCTTATTTTCTTTTAGCATAATTAGACATGTGTTTACATATGATCTTTATAATTTCTAAATACAATATAATTTTTTATGACTTTCGTAAGTTTTTTTATTCACGTAGGCTCATGACTGGTATGGAGAGTGCTTGCCAAAGACAATAGTAAGAAAACTTCTTACTAGTCCTTGCATTAATTCATAGCCAAGAATGTTAGTTTACTAGTTTACACTTAAAAGCAGTTATTATTGTATTCTTTTCTATTATGAATAACTTAAGTTATTATCTCTATCTGTTGTATGGTTTAGTGTGTTTAACAACACTCCACATTTTATCTTTAAATCTCTTACTTCCCTGATCTATTTTCAGTCTTCAACCTCAGTTTGTATTTCATTTTTAATACTATCCTTGAAAATCAACGTTTTAAAACAATCTTTAAAAGGGAAGGTAAAAGTGTATTTCTATACATATATGTAAGTTTAGCGTAAATGATGATGCGCCGTGCATTCCCCTTTGCAGGGGCTAGTGCGGTACCGATGTACTTGGGACTAGTTGGAGCAGGGAGGATGCTAAGAGCGAGCGCCCTTCCTGAGGTTATCAATTGCCCTCCCGGAATTTGAACATAGACCCTCTTTAACCGAAGAAAAGAAACGTATCCACTCGGCCAAGGCGGCTGTAATTTTAACGTATAGGTTGCTGTGTAAACTGACAGCTGGGTAGCAGACAGCAGGCAGAGAGGCTCCGAGTTCACAAATTGTTTTCATATCTTTTCATCATTTTGAGAGGTCACGTTACTCAATTGTAATACATTATTTACTTTAAAACTATTACATGTTTCGTAACTATATTTGTTTACTTTCGCTTTTGCCTATCTCTCTCAAAATTTCAGTAAGTACTGGTTCTTGTGTTTAAAAATTATTTACCTACAATGTGTCTTTCGTGTCTCTCGCTTGCAGGTGTTAGAGCTTCAATTTGCCTTTCTTGATTGAATCTCAAAGAATCTGTAAGTATTATTGTCCTTTTATGGGTTTCCGTGCTGATATACACAGAGATCGCTTTTTAAACAATGTCTAAAACTGCTTCATAAAAATATAAAGGAGTATTTTCAACTAAACTTCGATATTCTTTGATTAAAAATTAAAGACACAAGTAAATATATTTTTGCTTATTGTTTTTGCTATTTGAAAGCCTAAGTAGTGAATGGTGACACTAGTTGTGCTTGTGACTTGCGGTTTTTCTTTACGTAATTCAACTAGCTGAAAAATTAATCCAGAGATTTAACCTTTCTGCAACAACAGAAACAACAAAAATTGATGTTAGTAAAATCTACTGCTTTAAGTTTCTTATCGAATTCTTTATTCATCAATTAGGGAGGGAGAAAGAAGGAACGTGTTATCATACTCTGGAGTTATGGGGTCACTCAAACCGTAACCTTATAATAACCGTTGCCTAATCAGTTCCGTAGCTCTTTAACTTCCCTTTTTCTTCCAAATATGTTACCAACAATTTATAACCCTCTTACTTTTTCTTATAGTTACTAACGACTATTCAATATTTTACCCCAAACTTTGTTGATGCTGACACAATAAGTACATACTTCCAAGAGTCATCTACAAAGGACACTCCTCAGCATAGATCTTTATCATTGATAAGTTGTCATTTCCATTGTTGTATAGATTTCTTCCAAAAAATGATACGTAAGAAAGAAGGATTTAGATTTTAATTATTAATCAAAACATGGAAATTGTCCTTTGTCATAAACTAGAACTAGATTAAATTCCAACAATGTATTTAAGTGTATTGAAGTAAACGATTGATTTAGAGCTAAGTCAACTAAAGAGAACTTAAAGTTTGAACTTGGATACTTGTGCTTCTTTTTCTATACTATATTAGGTGAAAAACTTCTTTGGTTGAAAAATGATAAACAGACTAAAAAATTAAATCAGTTAAAGACTTTGCATTTCCTATACCAAGGAGCATTGATCATCAGTACATTGTATTTCATTACCCTTTCATCTTTCACATTTCAAGATAATATCAATGTCGCTTACCTTGCATAAACTCAAAAATTAAGAAATAAAAAAATCTCAGGTCTGCCACCGTTACTGTAACATGATTTGCAAAAGAAAGAAATTTCTGCTGATCAAAAACTTCTCTATTGATAGGTTTACAATTTTGCTGTACGTCCTTACCTTGTTTATATGTAATACCAATGTAAACGATAAATTCTTAGACGAGTCTTTCAATAAAAGAATTCCCAGCAACAAAATATTGGTAGTTTATCTAAATGACAAGAGATCAATACTGATCTTGACTTTTGAAACAGTGCCTTCAATTACAGTAATCGATTTAATCAAGTTTTAAAACCTTCAGAGTTATCATAGACCTCCATTTGGTCAAGAGTTTTATTTATTATTACCCATGGGTTTCTCTCCTTCAGGTTTTTTGTGCGCTCGTTTGTTAAAGGGATTTAAAAACAAAAAATATATACATAAATAAAGTGAAGTTTGTCATTATTCTTTTTATGTCTATATTTCATTTTCATTTTTATATAGTTTCAAAAATGTTCCTAAATTTTTATGGGATTCTGTTTATATTACAGGAAAAAAATTAATTTGGTGTCTAGGTAATTCTTTTCCCGTTATTTCATTTTGGTACAATCAGTCCAACTATGATTATTAAATGCGCGGTAGAGCAAAATGTGGGCAAATTTGCAGTTTTTCTGAAGGTTATTAAGATGCAAGTAAGAAAAGTATAATTTGAAGACACGTATACGGCTGAATTTAAAACAAAATTTACTTTGTAATTTCAGGAAAACCAGGCTTGCTTAGCATTTTTATGAAGAAATCACCATTCCTGAAAAACAATTTCTTGTCCTTTCCTATACATTTTCAGCTACACGCTTTTGACTACAAAATAAACTTCTTTAAATATAAAACGAGAAAAGGCAAATATAAGCCTTCGCTCTCCATTTTCCAAACACAATTTTATTTTGCAATTGAAGAAAATATGTTTTCACATTCCACATTGATTTTGTAAGTAAGATATAAGTAATATTTAATGACATATCCTCTTCAGCAAATTAATTAATTTATTTCCAGTGGGAGATTAATAGTATGTATAAGAAAGAGTTCGATGTATTAAAATAAGCTCTGTGCATTAAAATGAGTAATATCTATTAAAATGAGTTATATCTATTAAAATGAGTTATATCTAGTAAAATGAGTTATATCTAGTAAAATGAGTTATATCTAGTAAAATGAGTTCTATATATCAAAATGACTTCTATATATCAAAATGACTTCTATATATCAAAATGAGCTCTATATATTAAAGTGAGTTCTATATATTAAAGTGAATTCTATATATTAAAATGAGTTCAAGGCTTTAGAATGAGTAATATGCATTAGAATGAGTTTCCGTCCTTTTCCACGCCATTATCTTAACTGTAAATTTTTTATTAAACCAGAGTTGTGTTAACAATGTTTTTATTGATAAATTTGAAATAATTCTTAAAATAATTTTACTACGATAAAACCATCATCTCACGTTTAGACTCTTCCAAATACACACGAGACTCACACCACAAGAGCTGTTTACAAAATGCAAGCCCGTTATGAGATTAACATCGGAGAACAAAGTCATACTTCTTAATACCTAGGAAGAAAGAGGCAACTGAGTTTTGAGCAACCATTTCTTGAATCAAGAGCCATATGTGAAATTTAATATTATAATATAAAATCGTTTTAAAAAGGTCAGTGATAAATTATTATAGTTACTTTGTGGTAAATTCTCGGTATCGTAAGTTATTTTAAATCGTTTGAGATTAGGGAGCACAAAAAGTATACTAAGCAATTCATATAGATCATTCAAATCTTACCAAAAAACTTTAGTATGGTTTTTGGATAGTTATGTAGCTCTAAAACTGTGACTAAACAGTGGTACTTACCTATTAGTGCTGTTAGTAAAACTATAAACTGAAGATTCCAGTCAAACCTTGTTAAACATATTTTGACGTAGTCTCTTGTCAAATTATCTACAGACAGATATACCATCAAATAGCTATGCCAGCATTATATAAATTTGAGGTGCAACTGTTAGAGGTCAACAAGAAATATCCAGTTATTACTGTCAATGACCAAGCCTACATTAATTTAATAACTGCAAAGGAGAGCATTCTTGCACAACAATGAAACCGACAGAGCTCTTATTCACAGGCGGATTATTGGTTTCCTGAGGATTTTGCACTATGATTAGCCTACTTAGAAAAAAGGCATATTATTACGGAAACATAAATAGCTTACACTGATGTATTTACTAAAGTTTCAAAATATCGTGTCGTTTCCCACGCTCTCAAGGCTTGGCAAAATTAATACTTTTTTCCTCAAAACCAGCTTTAGGTCCTATGATGTGCTATTTTCTAAAATTAGCTTTATGCTTCAGAAAATATTTTTTATTAGAAAACTTTTCTATGTTAGTGGTGACTATGACGGGCAGCTTGCACTTTTCCTTACAAGACAAGTATCTAGCATTTTTAATTACTTTCAGTTACATTCAACGGCTTCTAGCTTTAAGTATAAAATAGAACGTTTGTTTCCTTTTTCAAAGAATTAATCAGTACTCTGGTTTATTAGCTTCAGCTGCAAAAAAGTCGTCATCGTAATTTTTTTATCTAAATTTCACCTGGGAGATAACGTTCTTAGATGAATTCTTTTTGCTTATGATAACAAATCTTTATGAACTGAAGAGCAGGCGAAAGGAACATTAAATAACAACAATTCAAATTTAAAGACGATAAATTTTAGTTGATCCTCCTCTCTATAATCTATGACCACCTACAGACACAAGAGGGAGACTACGAAACAAACGTACAAATTGTTATTTAGGTAATCTCTAGATAGCCTTAAGTTACTCTGTGCAAATGACTTAAGGCTATGGAAGTAGTTTCCTTTTCATTAAACAAATTTATCGTACCCAACTTTTGATGTTCCGTATCAAAATTACCGGAAATTTGTAGAAAACTAGTAACAAGGGTCTAAAGATCGCCAAGAATGTTCTTTTTTGCATTCTGGTCCATTTTATGTTCTTTATATAGCAAATTTTACTACTCAAGTATATACTAACAATTATGAAATGTATACATTTTCAAAAAACATGATCATACACAGTGCTATGGAGATCGGCCCCGGGGCCGTTTGTAACAATGAAACCCAGTCAACAACACCCAGTCAACAACGCCCACTTAACAACGCCCACTCAACAAACCCCACTCAACAAACCCCACTAAACAGTGCAATAAATAAGCCGACAACTTGATAGCTAGATTGAAAATTTTAAGTAACAGTTCCATGATCAGCTACTAACGGAGGTGATGAGAACAAGAGTAGATATTGTTATTTTTCAAGCAGGGAGTTACTACCATGAGACTATGTATTAAGGAATGCAGAAAGAAAAGAGGTATTTAATTGAAATTTCAGCCCTACCCAGTCTATATTCATTTTGAGATTCCCAGGGTAGGGGGTGGGGGTAGTATTACTCGGGGAATTCAGTGCCAATAATTCTTGAAGTATTTGTTATTTAGTTGTAAGACTTCGCAAGTTTATTTGTGCATCTTGTAGCACAAAAACAAAGTTTGTATTTGAAGTCGGAGATGACAACATCACATAACAAGTTGACAATAAGCAAATTAAAATTTGAAAATTAATTGTGGCTACTGTTTGCTAGCTAATAAGCTATTTTTATGTTTAACATATAATAAACAAAGAACATGCACTGAACATATTACTTTTTTTTTTAAAAAAAAGGGGTGTATTTGTCGGTATATTTTTACTGGAGCTTGTGGGTGACTCTTAGCAATGCCTAAATTTGACGTGGAAAATAGGTGATTGTTGAGTTTAGGTCTCTTTTTAAGTATTCCTGAATATATTTTAGGAAAGACTAATCCAGATTTTCATATGATGCTATGAAGGGTATAGATACCCTTGCCTATTAGCCTCTACCCTTCCCCAGTCTTTGTTGGGTTACAACAAATTTTTAATAAGTGTTTCATGGAGTAGTTTCTAACCAGAGGAAAATGAAGTATTCTTTAGTATTCTTTGGATACCTTTTGGATATGAAGGGTCAGAAAACTCTTTCAAAATTGAGAGATGTTTTAGGGGGAAATAAATACAAAAAATGTCACATAGTTACAAATTTCTACTATGAAATCAAATGATAAAAATATCAAAATGTAAGTGTATTATCATGATTCGTAGAATAAATGATAACAAAATTTGAGCCTTTTATTTTAAAAGGTGTGTGTTAAAAGTTATTTATGGATCCCAATTGCTTCTACTTTCAAAGAGATTCAACTTTTAAATAAGAGAAAACTGGCCAATTCATAGTCTTTCTTCGAATAATTATTTATTACCAATATATTTGGTTAATTTTTTTTATGTACTGGTTGGCCACAGCTACAAATTGCTTCCCATTTGCTTTTAATATAGTTTTCTGATCAAAGGGAAACAAACGACTAAGTGTAAAATTGCCCTTGTTTCCATTTTGTTCGTCTATATTGATATCTATTTGTCCAAAGCGCTAACTTTTGTTGCTACGAATATTTTATGTCACAGATTTAATCTTGGAGTATTTGAAGTTAAGCTGCCCCCTGTGGAAGGTCCTGCCCCCTCTTGCTCCCCACCTACTCTCTGTAAAGAATTTGAGGAATGCAATTTATTGAAAGTTGATACAAGCACCATTGACAACTTCAATGATTGTATTGCATTCTAATTCCTACTATAGCAACTGCCCAAAGAAATACATATGTAATTGGACTACTTCATTTATAAGTAAAGTCGACATAATACTGACCTTCACATTTTTGATATGAAGATGATAATATCTCCTCTCTGTATATATGTGTATCTACACATTGACAAATTTGGAAATTGCACAGTTTCTATTTTTTCAACTTGAATACAATACTAATTATTGATCTTTCGATCAGTTCCAGTTATCATTTAATAGCAACATTTGTAATGGCTGAATGTTAAAAACTGTTCGCGTTTTCTTTGCGTTGATGAGAAACATAATATCCTTTCTGGTTTGGTTTTTAAAACAAGATAATTATCAGAAAGATATAGTAATCTGATGATATTGTCAAGGAAATAATGCGGTATAAACTTGACGATGTAGCCAGAATGACATGAACAATTCATGAAAAGGTATTAGATATAAAAAACACTACACATACAAATGTGAGTACTAAGTTATGACTCTATTACTGGAAGTTTTTGCATTATTTGTATGTCTGCAAAATTACCGAAATTTCAGAGCCAAGATAAATACTGTGGATACCCTATAACTGCAATAATTCCAAGCTATTCAATAAAAAATAAGAAAGACCTTTGGAAATAAAAATCTATTACTGCACTTTCAATTGCTTATGGCAACAGACATAGGAATTCTACCAAAACGTTTGTGAGAAGAAGTATTTCAAAATCCCTACTATCTGGAAATAATTATTCTCCTCTTCTATCTTACATAAACAGCGAGTCAGAAATAACAACTCAGTTATCCATTTGGAGCCTTTGTTGTTTTTATGTTAAGCAAAGATTTGGCTGTGGAAGTATTTCCAGTGTTAACCTCAAGATTAAAGTGATCAAAGCCCGCTGGTAAAGAATTTAAAGGTCTTCGTGCGCTCCCTATAAAGTAATGTATTTTTTTGTGATCGCTTTGATAAAGATGCTGTCTTCACTTTGCATAGGTCATTGTAAACTCTTCAGAACTCTTTCAGTGGAGGTCCGCCTTATTAAATGATATCTTACACTACTATCATTCAAGTGTAGTTAATATTGTACCATTTCTGTCAATTTTTTGTAAGAGGCTTTATCATTTAATACATTACACAAATACACTAAAAAGTGTAATACAGATAAGGCTATGATCACGAGAGGTATAACAACTTTCACTTGAGTAGCGTGAAATGTAAGACGGAATAAAAGAGATTCTTATGCTGTAAATCATTTGGTTTTGAAAAACAGAAAGTTGAAAAAGACGACAATGTCATCATCAATTTTGAACAACCGAATTCATAATCTTCACTTCCATTTATACCTAAGTTCAAGGCTTCCTTCTTTGAGATTATTGCATGGCGTATGGCATACAAAGAAAGTATCATGTTCTTTAGTATAGCCAGGCCAAGGTTTCTGCAACATTCATAATACATAGAACATAGCCGGCTCTGCACGTTTAAAGTTTTCCTTTACAAAATGGCTGTCCGTGCGCTTTAGCGATTTCCTTTCTTTTGAGGAGGCGACCTTATGTCATGATCTTTTGTAGCAAAATTCTCATTTGGCATACTCATATGAACAGCATAGCTCCACATAAGCATCTTGTGACGCCACAAATAATGGGCCATTCCTTGAACAGCAAACTTCCAATCAATGTTCACAAAATAGTAGTGTATTTAATGGCCGGATGTACGATTATGTCTCATTTTTCAATTGCCGTTTTAACCAAAGAGGATATTCCAGGAGCAAAACTACCACACACATCTGTAGAGAACAATTCAATGACGCAATTGCTACAGTGCATGCCATGCAAGGATGTAAAGTCAACTGTCCCGGGGTCTAAAATCGTACAAAGGCACGTCCTCTCGTAAAGTTTACATATAGCCAGCACAGCACTCTACACACATAATCTATACATCAATTGATAGGTATTAATAAGTAAACTGAGAACATATATTAATATCTAAAAATATTAAAAAAAAAGTTTGGGAAAGTAACTATGAGCACTAGCCATCACCGGCAAAAATCGACCACACAAATTTTGCAACTTAAAGGTGAAAACACCAATTAAAACAATCAGTCATCATAGGGTGTTATTTTGGAAGCTGTTCCTGCTCTTTATACTTAACGCGTTGAATTTTTGTTGGCTTTTTCATGCGCGGGTATGGCGCCAAAAAATTTGATTATGTCTATTGTTCTGTCGCCTATCATGGTTAAGCGGAGAAGAAATTTCCTTTTTCCAGGGCGCCAGAGAATGATAAAAAAATTGCACTTTCGAAGTGACGATGATCTATCAATAAACAACAGATTAATAAGCCATGAACAATTAATATCGATGGAAAATACACTTTCTTGGCTTGTTTAACGGCTACAACATTGTAAAGATCCAAAGTATCAGTTAACTCTTTATGCGGGGGCAAATTTTCTAAAGTATTAAATCCTTAAGAAAACATTTTCGAACGTATCCATATTTATCTGTCGATTGTTTAGAAATGGCTGTGGTATCTGGGTTCATTAAAACTAGTTTACACATCTTTGTGAAATTGGGCATTATTGCTTATCTCTGTCATACACCCACTAAATGAGCTTCAACGTCAGTGAGACCAATTGACTTTTCACCTTGAAATTAGTTTGAGGGATTTCGTACTCCATCATTAACTGACCACTATTGAACTGCGTACAAAAATATAAAGTAGGGAATGCTAAAGACCAATTTTGTCTGCTTTAAACTAAGTATGATTGTTCAGAATTGAGCAGCCTGATACCAACTGACACCCAAAACAGTTCACAGTAGATAGGCCCTAACCACCTACGTTTATTTAGTTTACAGTAAGCATGCTTTTCGTTTTCAGGGTGAGTACATTCAACATTTAAGAGCCAAATATGCAGTTAAGGGCTTGTTTTCACAATTCTTATCTCATTCGTCGTATAACTAACAAGAAAGATGTATGCAGTAAACAACTTGCCAAAAAGCACCATAATCAAGGAGATGCCCAGCCCCCGCAGTTGCACTGTAGCTGCCCCGACGGACTTTTTGCAATTTTATAGCCTTCCTGTGTGTGAATATAGTTTTAAAGGGATTCAGTAGCTTGACACTAGGAACTGTATGCTCACCATTAACGAATAAATGTTACCACTCCCGTTCTCACCATTAAATCGCAGACGCTTCTGTGGTTGATGTTTGTCAGTAGTGGGTAGTACCCCTAGTTGCCTCCAATAAATTGCATATTTTTCATATGTGTATTCGTACTCGTAAAGAACTCACGAAGAGCTATCCATGGATGTATATATCATGTATGTAAAAATACTGTCCTTGCTATACCTAAACTCCGCAAAGTAACGCTTACACTTCTCACGTTGGGTTTTTGACTTGAGGAATACTACAAACAGTACGTCCTTCATAAATACTTGGTGGATATAATGCGAGTCGCTCCTAAAGGTCCCGTAATATCAATCTTTGTGAACCGTGACCACTAAACCAAGGAGTAAACTACGAATTTTGTGGAGCAACTACTTCATAGCCTGCTATTCTCCTTGGGAACTTACAACGAAATTTTCATCGCTTGTGTGGTCATTGTGGCAGGCCATGACATCACATGTTGAATTTAGTAACAGAGCCTTATGCGATACATTTTATTGAGTGGCAAAATACACATTAGAAGTGGAAATTACAGAAGAATTGGTGCTAACATGAAAGGGTAGTTTGTAAGATTGCAAAATGTAAGTGAATGGAAAAATGGATCATTTGTAAAAGAAATATACTTTTTAGAATAGGGAAATATCAAGTAAAGTAGTTATTGACATCTGCAAGAAAAAAATGGTCCTTGAATAATGTATCCATAGAAGTACTAACAATTTTCGAATTCGGATAGCCAATATCGTGTTGGCTAATAACTTCTTGGTAAGTATCATTTTGCTTAGTTTAATGACGATTTTATAGATGCTTCAAAACAAACTAAAGCTAGAAATGTGAAGAAAATCAGTAAAATATGTAAATAATTCTAACTTCCTTATTCGTAGTCTTAACTGACCATTTTCTTTAAAAGTTAGGACCTAGATGAGGCCCTTTTCTGCCAAAAATTGCTATATACAGTGCACAAAACATGAGAATTCCTTTTTTAGGAAAACTTGAAATAGGTTAATCACTTATTGAGAAATCACAGAAAATAATTCAAACAATTTTCATAGTTAATTGCAAAGGTGAAACCCATTTTATTCATGATCATGAACATATCGCCTTTTTGCTAATAGTTGCGTCGGATCTTCTTATCACATGTAAGAAAACAGCTGTAGCCTTTTGGTTCCCACAGACATTTTCCATTAAGAAATTGTTTTATTATAATTTATGAGTTCAGTTGCTAATTTAGCCTTTTGACCCAGTTGATCAATTTCGGTTCCAAGTGCTTTTAATATGTTTTTCTGTAATTGAAAAATGTTCAATTTAGAGATCACACCCGATCAAGGAGGAGGAGACAAGAATGGAACTCGATGGTAGTTATCTCATGAATTTCCTGAAGAATTTTTTCAGTTCCTTACTTTTCGACTCACTTATCGTGACCTTATCAATTTCTCATCGTGTCAGAATTTTCTAATCCATATTTGTAGCAAACAACTGAAGAAATGTGAAGTATGTGTCTTTGAAAAAAGAGGAAACCAAAATGTTGACTTGCCTACGAAAGGATTATTCGCCTCATAGTAAACGACCTTGTCTTTCAGATCCACGTATTATTGCCAAACAGAAATTCTTTATGTTATGCTAAGTGAACTGCAAGGTAAGATATGATAAAACAGGTTTATTTTTTCAAAGTGACAAAGACATCAGCCTACAAGTAACTTATCAGGATTTCTTTACACAGTCGTAGACATAATGCATTTTTGATTTGTACAATATCAAACGTAGAGACGTTATAGGTCAGAATTATGAATCATTAATCAATTATCCATTAAGAATCATCAACATGTTGCTATTGTCATGAAATACTTTCACCGACGTGTACTTATCATCTGTATATAATTTTCAATATTATTCATTGTTCCGGCTAGAATTTGCTACCAAAAATTTTCAGGCAGTGATACTTGCGCCACTTGCCTCGTATGCCTGACGACACTATCTCCTCTGTCAGAATTTTGACCCTCCGTTTTACAACGGAACATATACGTCCTCACTTAGGTTAGACTCAGTCTGGTGTTTCTAAGTACATCTATCTACTTAGATTTTCCAATAGGTTTTATTTCTGAAAGTTTCGGTATAACCGAAATAAATATTTATGTCTTATTTGTATGATACGGTAGGAAAATTCGATATTTTACAATATATTACCAACTTCATTTCATAAATTGATTGAGGCATTTTTGCAGTTGATCTGTTACAGATGTTATCTTCTCATTAAGAAACATTTTATTATCTGTTCTATCAGAAGTAGAGGACACGAGGGCTCAAAGTATTTGGGAAGATAGGTTTCTTATTGAAATCATATCACCAGAATAATGTTGGACACTTGTTTCCTTTCTTGCACTCCACAGACAAACGTATCAACTAAGAATGATCTTACCCATTAAAGTAGTTAAGGACCTTGTCAGATTATTATTTATCTTCATTCATAAAAGTGTCTTTGTTATAACGTTACCCTTTTCTAGTGTAAAACAGGGGCTCCAAAGATGGCAATAGAAGATGCTTATATATCCATTTCATTTCATTTCTGCCAACTGCTGGCATTCAGCTTTACATGCAGTCATCTACACAAACTAGACTACAGCAAACGTGTATACATTTGCTACAGACAAAGCAATACTTAACAAAGGAAACATATGTTACAACAGGGTAATCAAGGTACCATCTCATCAATCATTACGGAAGGACTTAACACCTAAATACAAATAACGCTCCAATAACACTATATCCCAATAAAAAGGCCAATATCTTGACGTAGAAGCTAGTGTTGTCAAAAATGTTCTTTTTGTTTATATCAATATAATAGTAGTTAGAGACATCTTTAGACTGGATTCAAAGTTTTTGCAACGTATTTAAAAGAATATAATTTTCATACTTTTCGTCAAAGATTGTTAAAGTGTTGACGACAGATTCTAAAGCCAAAAGCACTATTAAGCAAAGTGACTCTGCCAAAGGGCAGTACTTACTTGAAAACCCAGACTGTGCAAAATTGTATACGGGTGACCGCTTACGCATAATAGGCAGAGCTATTTCAGTTTTTCACCTATCCGTCCTCGAATCGGTCAAAATCAAAGCAAGAAAACCGTTGCTTTCCAGACAAAAAGAATTCGTCTTTTTATCGGGCCTTTTCGGCTATTTACTTCCACAGACACTGATTGGTCAAAACATCACCAATAAAGCAGTCAGACCTCTGATTCTGTTGATATCTTCGTAATCTCAATACTGACGATTTTGACCTCTGAGGAGTGTCAGATGAAAAAAGATTTTGAGTACTAAAACGTTTACGCTATTTCGTGCCGTTTTATAATATAAAAAAAGTTTCAGTAGCCATATGCTGACCGCTCTGATTGGATAAGGGTTTTAGAAAAATAGGGTGTCTATTATTAACTGTGTGTCCGCAGTTTCTCTTTTTTACACTAAACATTGGGAAATTCGTATTATTGGAAAGGAAAATTTATGCATAACAACCTTGATTATAAAAGTATGTATGAAATAGTTATACTGTGCATTTTATAACGACTACCTACCCATACTTCGATATTAATTCGATAACCGGTTGTCTTCTCATTGGGCCTTTTCGATTAACTATTTAGCTTCACGGACCCTAATTGGTCAAAACAATACCAATATGGCAGTCATAATTCTGATTGGCAAACTTGTAAAACGCAGTTGGGTAAATAATTTCATCGGTTCCCTAATCGGTTATTTTCTGACGAATTGTACTCTGAGGAATGTCGGACGAAGAAAACTTTTAAGTACAAAATAAGTTCGCTACTTCGTGCAGTTTTATTATTCTGTACCATCAAGAAACTTATCGAAAATGTATTGTACATTGTGTTCCAAGTAAATAAACGATAGTTATGCAACCACAAGACATAGAGAGGAACGTCAGCATAACAGGCATAGACACTATAGGTTTCTGTGACTGACATCAAATGAATAAACCACTGAAAGACTTGGTTACATTGTTGAGCTGCATTTACACAATTAAAATTTCTACGTACAATGTGCAAAAGTTGCCAAGATGTCAATGAAAATATGTCTTGGATTCAGCCCATCTGTTCTCCAATTGATTGACTTCCACGTCATCCGATAGTGACATATTTGACCCAACTAGGTAATGGCACCATTTTACGTGACTATGATCGGAAAAGAACATTGCATTCAAGGCCTACTCAAACATTTGGCAGTCTGATTTGCCTTTTAGCTACAAATTGATTACCGAGGGCGCTAATTTATTCAAACTCTTTCTGGGCTTGTTCGTTAAAAGGAACGCTGTATACCCTTTCATGGTGAAAGGCGTAATCATTTATTCCCGATCTTAGTTTTAACATGTTTCCAAATTGAAATGATAAATTGATACCTTTTGTGGCAGTAGGCACCAAGAGGATAGGTAGGTAACAATATCAAAATGATTGATCTACCACTCATGACTAGTGCCTAGATCTACCAGTGATATTCATGACTTTCCCCTTAAAATTCCTTCCATGCGTTATTTATATCGTTGTTACTTTTCAAATCTGAAGCAATAGATCAGAACCTATGTTCATTGGATTTTGGAACAAGGGATTTTCCTTCCAAATTCTTGATAGATCTTTGGATTGACAGTTGGTTATTTCTGCCTAACTTTTAAGTAAATATCATGTGATGACCTTGTCAAATATTTGCATTACTTCTTTTACAGCTGAAAATGTTATCTCTTACTTCCAATACAGTCACCGTATACCAAATGCATCAGATCTTTCTAAAATACGATTTACTTTAAGAGCAGAAAACTTCGATGCAGATCAATTATTTTTGTTTTGATATAATACAGTGGGGTCCCAAGGAAGTTGCTCTACTGCCTATATTTCAAAGAAATTATTCTTCTCAAGGACATTGCCAAGTACAGTTAGTTTGAGACACTTACAAGGATAACACTTGACAGCAACATAGAGCGCTATCTAGGATTTTGTTCAAAGTCGTAGAACTCGTTTCATTGCTGTGGTATGCTTTGGGATAGAATTTTAAACATAAAAAAGATAAGCATTTCTGTTTTAGCTGACTTTTGATATTGGCTTTTTAAGCAACTATGTCACCTGTAACTGGGTATAAGAGATGTGAAAAAAATCCTACCAGAATCACTGGGCTATTTAATTGTGTTTAAAGAGAGTAGTAGCTGTCACACGTTGGTATGCATTTGCTTTCATTCGACTCAGAGGCTATTAATGTAAAATGATCTTGCAATTTTTTTATAATTCCTCTTTTCAAACGAGGCTCAAAGACGTCAGCCAAATTAGCGTTAAAAAGCTGGGGCGGGAGATGGAAAAATTTCAGAAAATTCTGGATACTTTTGTGTAGGAGTCTATTTTTTAATATGGAACCATTTATCAAAAACGAATTTGTAATTTCATAATGGCTACGAAGAAGGACGACGTCATCGTGACTTATCAGGAAAGTACATTAAGTGAGAAATTGTTTTACAGACTTTGTATTCTTTTCTATCATTATTATTATTATTATTATTATTATTATTTTCTAAGAGCTTTCGCACAAGCTGTTCTTGATGCCGAAATATTCCTC
>JAAAKL020004740.1:0-20409 GCA_010016065.2 Carybdea cf. marsupialis auct. non (Linnaeus, 1758) | reverse complement strand
TGAAGAAAGACTGATTGCAACTGTAGGATGTTTCTACTACTACAGCAGCAGAACCCAGTATATCATCATCATCATCACTCTTTACCAGTGGTCTTTGATTCTGGTTATGACGTTGGTCGTGCTTACGTTTTATGACACGACAATAACAAACATTTGCGTAATTATGCGCACGCGTACTGGCGTCTGGAAAAGCTTTCAGTCAGGGCCAATGAGGTAATGAATAACATATTTATTTATTTCATTGGTCAGTGCAGCCACGACAGGCCTCTATATTGCTGACCACGACTTAGTTGACGTCATACTTGGTTGTTTGGTTTTCAGTGCTCAACGAATCGATCTCTTGTCGTGTTTCTTTTTGAACTCTTGTGCATTGTGTGGTCGCAGGGAAAGGATTGGTTTTTAAAGATCTGTAAACGCCAGAATAACAACTTCACAAAATCTTGAACGTTTAAAAGCTCATGTTATAAGGAAAGGATCGGTTATGTGGTAAAAGCGATCTCAATGCCTTTTTCTATTTGCCTTGTTTGTTATTGAAACCAAGGACATCCTGCACAGGGACAGAGATTGCTTACAATAATATGAAACTTTTTTAGCATGACTCCTAAATTCATGAACGATCCTGTAATCACCCTCAAGGGTACAGATCATGGAAGACCTTCGGCCAGGTTTCCGAGCATTGGAGCATTTATGATGTCTGTAAAAAAAGAGGGGGAGAAAGAACGACATTTCTAAGAAATATCGAAGAACTGTCAAATTTTAGGGACTTTCAAAGAAGCTATACTGTATTTGAGTAGGCAGAAGTTTCGATTTAGAGGACATGGATACCCGAACACTTGAAATAGGCAGAATTATAGGATGTTTACTTTGGCGTTTTTTATACGAACGTCGACTGCACAGGAACATAGAAATAGTAGGGGAAGGGGGAAGGTCATACGGTTATTTACTGGTGTTCCAAGTGACTTCTTGTCTTGATAATATAACTGGAGACACAATCGACGAAGGTATTGGAGTGTTTCTTCTTGAGCATTCAAGTGGATGAAACGACAAATGTTGCTCAGAGTACGCGTTGACAAAGGTGTTAAGCGTGTTCTCCAAGTTAATTAGAGCACATTGTGCCAATATCGCGGATGGGTATTTGGGTTTTTCCAACGTGGGTGTAGGCAGGGTGTAAGCATAAGGGATGTTTTTCTATTTTACTTCCAAGTTATAATGTTTTAATGACAGTGAATGGAGGTGCCAAAGTTTTTGGCAAGACAAACTTACTGAGTGAGGGGCATTCTACATAAGAACACAGGAGTTTCGGTAAATAAAATGCTGTTGCGCAAGCAACACTTGTCATCTTCCTCTTAACATATCTTTGCGATAACATTCTACAAGAATGTAAGGTTAACAATTAAATTAATATAACTTGTAAGAGTACATAGATAAAGACGAAATAATAAAAAGACGAAATACATTGAAAAAGATAACGTTCCGTTTGGTGAAACTTCCTAGACCCTCTAGGGCCAGGTAGAATTGAAATTTGTGGTGCCACATACGCGTACATACGCATAACACGATAGTTATAAGGAAACATGTTAGTTTTATCGAACTTCCTGTCCCTGATCACGTGATTGGACCATAGGGATCTAATACACTGCTTATGCCGCAGTGACAGGGGGTACCATTTTTTAATACCCTTATGTGACACACTTGAAGCACGGCCTTATCTGATACCTTGGCTTCGCTAATGCTGAAGCAGAACTATCTGCGAATACCTCGTTTTCATGACAACAATCGATTACTTCGATTTCACGACGATAATCGACCTTGCTTTCAGATAATATTCGATCACAGGGCCAAGTCAACAGAGAGCGAACGTCACATGACAATCTGAATGTCTGTCGATTGTTTTATCTCAGTTTGTGCTTTTGTTTATCTTTGACGCATGATCAAATTATCAAGGAACATGCAAAGCGACCCGAAACAATCCACTTGCTAGCAGTAGAACATCATTCTTGGAGAAATCAAAACTTGAAGGCGTGGAAAAGACCTTTTCTGCTAACAGCCCAACAGGGATATAACAGCTTTCTTTAAAAATAGCAAAAAGAAAGAACGCCCCTCTTGATTTTGCTGCGACAAGGAAAATGATTTTAATCAAAATACTACAAAAAAACAGAAATGACATGGCATACGAAAGGCATCTGTGTAAGAAAACCGAAAAGCATCAAGCAGTCGGCTCTTTTAAAAGCAATAAGGATGGCTGTTACAAAGATTACCAGAGAAACGGTGCAAGAATTCTTGGGATGCACTCCTCTGTTGGCAAAATGGGGTAGATTTAGCGGGGCTTATTTCCTCTCGTGTTTGTAAATAGAGGCCCACATAAATACCTACGAAACACAATTTTCTTTACAGACCAAAATTTATACAATAAAAATAGAATAAGACTCAACGTTCTCATCTGTGATGTTACCACCCAGTTTTTCTCCAATTCACCCAAATTTATTTTCTCTCGCTAAATCAACTTATCTTCCATGAATTTCGTGGGGGTGGGGGTGTAGGGGCGCACCATTGTTTAAATAGAAAAATCTTTACTATTTACTTAAATTCTTACATACGTGGCCAACTTTGGGCAAAAATGGAGGACACGCATTCATGGTTGTTACTGCCTTTCCTACGTTCTAATAATCAGTCCTGCACTAGCGTCACGTAATTTTTCGAGCACTGATATAAACTTTGACAGTATGTTTAATGCTATTTCTTTTTTTGTTTGTTGTTAACATGAATCAACAGCTAATATCTTGTGCGTTTTACGACACGTCCATGCAACGCCTATAGATTGCAAGAAATCGATTTATCGAAAAAAAAGTTGTCCAACCAATCGAATAGTAATATATCATGCTGTGGACAGCTTTATCTCCAAACTAGCAATTTTCTAGTGCCTAAGTATCATTTTTTTTATGTTTATATCACAGCACATGGAGAATGGGTTTGATTGACACACCATACTGTGAATCTATCCTATAGTTAAAATTCTATGTATGGTGCATTCATGGGAAATTCCCTACAAGGCAAAGTTTACCAACATGTGATTTTTTCATGTGACATCAGTCGTCAGGGAGAGGGAAGAAGTTGAGAGCAATAATAACATCGATTTTCAACTTTTTACTTTTACTCATTTAACTGCTGATGAACGGCAGGTAGGAGATGGGTTCAAAACTTAGGTTGTAGCATTCATGACCGTTATAAATAATGGAATTTTGTAACACGTTTTGTATTTCTGTTACATCAACTTTGCTACTTTTCAGTGAATATCCTTATGTAATAGTTTTGTTTGTCTGTTGTAGGCCCGCTTTCACTTGTCTCCTTTATCACAATCACGTGGCAACTGGCCTGTCCGATATTACTGATACAATAAGCAACTATTTTCTGCTAACTGCACTTCCTGATGTTTCTACTGTATTCCTCCTCAAAGTAGTCAGTAGAAGGGATCTGGGCTCTACTTCTGGTATGATAGTTTTCTTTGAGCAGGATAACAACAATCTTGCGAAACAAGTCAACACAAGAAGTGAGTTTAGTGAGTCAGGGAGTAAATGCACGTTTTGAAATCATGAAAAGTTTAAAAGTAACGCGCTTCAAGACAGCAGTAGGATAAAGTGCTTGCCCTCCAACCCAAAAAAGGTAGGAATATACTGTCGCTAGATTATTTCTGAATAATTCTTGGAAGTTCACAAGCGGACGTTTATCCAGGAACCCGTTGTTGACAGGCCTTGGGTGTGAGGTACTGCATGCATGTGACAGCTTGGCAGAACTACTGTACGACGAGTATCGCGATCTACGAAAAACGATTACCGTATGATGAAACCAACTTTAGTTAAGTATAGATAGGGGAACAGATGAAGTTCTTAATGGCAGCTTCTCCACGTCGACAGCTGCTGAAGCTAACGTACATATTGCCCAAGATCGAGCAATAACTGTTTTTGGATTGCTTCTTTGTGGGGAGCCTAAAGTCGCTTCTCAGCTGGAAACAATCATACCCATATTTCTGGTCAATCCGTTATGACATGATGTGTATTGTTGGGAAGTAGTTACATACGTAAGTATATGATGATGAAATTTTGGTGGTACGTCCTGTACTGTCACTAGGTTTTTGTTGACTATTTGATGATCGTAGTACAAAGGCCATTTTGGTGAAAAGGACGTTTTATTTTGATATGAACGTTTTCATTCGTTTGTTCTATGAACAAGTGCTCCTCGCTTTTCGATTGATAATTTCAAAGACTAATTTTTGCTTAAGAGTCATGTAAGCTAAACAATATCAGCCGCCATGACAATGTTATTTTGCTCTGCTGCGGAATTTTGCTTCCCGAACGTTATGATGTATGTAGCGTTCCGACATGAAAATGTGTGTCCCACGTTTGTCCTGTCGTATGGTAACGTTATATGTGCCAATGAAAAATGCATAAGATGTATTTTGCATGATGCAAAACAAATATTTACCAACCAGTACATGCGATCATGACTGTATCGGCAAGGCTGCAAGCAAATGTGAGTGTATTTCGCATCGCCAGAAGACAGTGTTTTGGCATTTATGACCATCAATTGCTGACCTACATGTGCATTCCAAGGAAACGTTTGCTTTAATTACTTTTAAACTACATAAAGCTTAATTTAAATAGTCAAATCAATAAAAAGTACTTTTCTGGGATGGTAAACTTGCAGTTTGCATTTGATACAATATATATATATTTGGGTAATAGATGATAGATTTATAGGCCTACATTATGTAGTCAAAACTTGAAGGACAGGATAACTGTTTAGAAATTGTCATTAGCACATTTTAAGAACAGGTTCTTCAAAGCTGATTTGATGATGCAGATAGAACACTTTCAGTCTGCACAATTGCATTCAATTTTGCAAAGACACAGGACATTTGCTACTCACATGTCAACACCCAGCTTCATTTTCAGATTGAAAAGCATTTGAAGCAGCAAGATGTATGTATAATGTGATAGATTGGTGTATGACATGATGTGTTTGTGTATGCCATCACCAAAGCAAATTGAACTGACCTGACCCAGAACCACAGGTTTCATCTGTTGTAGGCCTAATGATACTGAACATTTAAGAAATCATAAGTACCACACAGATCGTCTTATTGACCTTCATAAAACATAGTAGTAAGATTTGTGTTCATGGGACTGTAGCCCCCTACTTTATTTTAGCTCTTCAAATAACAGATTATAACCTAGCAACATTGACACAGAAAGTTTAGAGGAAACTAAATCAGGGAGGATCAAGAGCAAAATGAAGTTGACCAGCACCAATCATAGGAGAGATGCAAACTTAATTCACCATCAACTCACAATAATTGTCATGTTTACAATCATCTACATCACTGTGATCCTTGTAATAATGATACAGAACCATAATGTACACCTTTTATACAATACATTCATGGCAAGTTTCTTATTAATTGTAAATTTTCTTGATCTTTTGGATACTGTTTTGGCTTTTAGCTAAATATGTACTCTGGTGTACCGTAGCTAAAACTTTCCAGTTTCCAATGAAATTGTAGGGGAACAGATAGACAGGGAGATGTACCAAGTGTCTTATGATGTTACATCTTGGTTCACCGATGTATAAACAAGGATAGTCAGATGGGCACTTTGGTTTCTTAATGGGATACTAAAACATAAAATCTCTACCTATCAAAACAAAATTTGTTGATGTATTAAAGCTCTGATGAACTGGCAACTGTCCCAATCTAATCACACTATAAAGTATCATCTTCAGCCATAATAAGCAAAACAATCAACATGTTTTATAGAAGCCTTTTTGTAAGATGGCATGCTGCCTTCCTCTCCACCAAGATATGCGATTTATCCCCATATTATCATGTCAGATCAGCCAGTATCTCATAATGTCTTGACCACACTTGTGTTTGTTATACATGGTGCTTGTGACCCATAAGCAAAGTTCACAATGGAATTTGATATGAATGTTCTATTCACTGTTGCTTTGTTTCTTTTAACTGAGTACCCAGGCTTGACACTAAGGTTGTTGCTAAGCTAGCCATCAATGGAATTCAACTTCATAGTTGAACAAGGCTTTTCCTAATGCTATGCTGTATGGAGCCTCACATCAGCTCCTGTCAGTATCTGACATAACTGTGGTGTTAATTTGGCAGGGGTAAGAATTACAAGCAAAATCATGCTAGAACAGGTCAAGGGCATCCCTTAATGTTATTAAGGCAGTATATGGACTACAAGAAGCCAAATGTAACAAATCTTTTTCAGAGGATGGCTCCAAATTTTTTTTTAAATGTCAAATCCTCTCATGTTGAAAACAGCCCTTATGGAATGTTTTTAACGTGGACAGGACAAGGAGAAGGTCTTTGATTTTACTGTCTGCTGACTCAAGAACCTAAGTTGTACATCAATCAAAGCCAACTCCAAATTAAATTACTCTGACTCTCAGCATGTTGAGATTATTATTCTTATTGCAAATGCAACAGTTGCATTCAGAAAGCTGTGCCATAGTAGTTTGGTTATCAGTGATATCAAGCTACAGACCAAAATCTTTGTGTATCATTCTGTGGTGCTGGCAGCCCTCTCTTATATGGTTCAGAATTATGAATAGCATACTACAGTAACATTTACATACTCAATGTGTTGTTGATAAAAGATGCCTCAGTTTAAGATTTGATTTCTCACTGTCTTGTATATTCAAAAGTTTGTTGGTGGTAGAAAACAATAAAGCTGCACAAAATAGTGAAAACATTTTAGTAATGAAAAAGTTTTTTGTCTTTTCTTCTTTTTTGTCTTTTCTTCTTTTTTTGTCTTTTCTTCTTTTTTGTTTCTTCTCTTTTGTTTCTTCTTTTTTTGTCTTGTCTTTTCATTGGAGCTTTTAAGTTAATCATTCAGTTCCACAGGCACTGATTAGTCAAAGCAACACCAATGTAGCAATTAGATGTCTGATTGTTTACTTTCAAAACACATTTGTGTATAAGTTTCATTAATTTCTTCACAATTCCAATTCTTACAATTTTGTACTCTGGGGAGTGTTAGGTGGAAAAAAGCTTTTCATTACTAAAATAATTTCACTATTTTGTGCAGTTTTATTGTCTTGTGTATATATTCTGATATCAGTCTGTCATCAAAGTTTATATCTTGTTGCATCAACTTCTTCCTCGTGAGATCACAGATTATGTGGACTTGGCATGTGGTATTTATAACTCATCACCAAACCCACCAAGGATTTTCAATTTAGCTCAAATGTAATGATAAAGTAAAATTCACTTTCAGACCAGGACAAGAGTCCAGTTAAGAGCATTAGGATTTGGTAGAAGTTATGTGGAGAGACCTAAAGACCAGTGGCTTTGTAGGATGATTTCACATCAATGTTGTCCAGGAAGCTGAATGCTAAAGTACAACACTGAGGAGTGCTGGTGCTCTTTTGATATTGTAGCACAGCTATAAATTTGTTTGCCTTTTTTACCATTTTTACTTTCTCACCATTTTAAAGTCTCATAGAAATAAACTCATCTGCATTGTTGCCATCTTTTTTGTATAAATTTTTTGTAACAAGCTGATTCTGTGTTGTTAAGCTATGTTACATCACAAATTGATTTGAGAAGTTCGCTTGTACTTTCGATTTTGAGTGTATTATAATGAAATCTCTGTTACTGGTGAAGAACATTTCCTGGATGCAACACACTGAAAAGACAGTGTGAAAGATTTGGAGGAATCTGTTATATCAAGCAATCAGTTTTTGTGCATTATATCACATTATCTTTTGTAACGTACAGATGAAAGTTAAAAATCCAAATTTGAAAGGTTTTGGGCAAATGGATAGAAAAATTCAAATTGATTAAAATTATCTCTTTAATTTAAAAAGTTAATCTTGAGACACCAAAAATTATCATGACAAACAGTACATATAGAATTGGTGAATATACTAGGATTCACATATATTGTAAGCCTATAAACATTTTTGTGGAAGCAACTTGATTGTTTAACCTGATTATTGCTTAAATTCGGTTGAAAGACAGCTATTTGACAAATAACTGGTAAAATTCATCTTTTAATCAAGAAAATCTGAATGCTGTAAGAAGATGCTAGATTTGAAATGTCAATTTGTATATCCAAACATTATTTCTATTATGTGCATGGGTAGTAGATAATATTGCAATGATTTTTGCTGCAGAGAAAGTCAAAATCTTAACAGAAAGCAACTCTTTGCTGTAACATAAAATATTGTAAGGTAGGAAATTATCATTTTACTACGAACTGTTGTTGTGATAGTAGTTACTTAGAGAAAACAAAGGAGTACTGATTTTCATGATAATTTATAAAAAGTCAGTAATATAGCTAATTTAAATAATACCATTTTAAAAAGCTGCAGCTTGTAAACAGTCTTGAATACAAGTCATGCCATATTCAGTTGAGTGAGCACGAGGGCAATCTAAATAGATGTTTAGATTGCTCTTATGAGCACCCATTTGAAAATGTTGAGAGTGAAAACTCAATCTGTGCAGATGTCTGTATAGACAGTACTGCCCTGCCTTTTTTGAGCTCATCAGTGCAGAACAGAGACTCTAGACAGAACTCTAGGCATATAGCTAGCAAAGTTGCTACAAGGCAGTTTAAATTTTATATGTTTACATATCATTCCTAGATTTTAAATGTGATTCACAATGATTAGCAATTAATTTATAGCAAAATACTGTGAACTCTTTGGTTAAGTACAAGTTTAACCATATTCACTATTTGCTGCATATATTATACATCATCAAACATCCTGGTATTTATCTTCATGTGTCAGAGTTTTGTGTGTTTGTACATGTTAACATTCTTTTATAGGAAAGCCTGAAGGTACAAATGAAATGTTCATTACGTTTTAAAGCCATTACCATGATATAACTTAAATTTGAAGATTCTGTGGTGTGCTGCAGGTGTTTTGCAGACTAATTTTCCAGATTTTGTTTGAGGTTTCCCTGGTAATACTATGTGCTTGCACTTTATCTTACAGTGTGTCTTGAGCAACCCAGGCTCAATGTTAAAAATAGTGAGGATGGCACAAGTGTGGACGTTATTTATGATAACAAGTATTTGTGGATTTTGCAGTGGAAACGTAAATGTGGTAAGTTTGATATGGTCATATCCATGTGTTTGTATTGTTGTTGTGGCTAAAGAGCTTGTTCCAGAGTAAACATATTTGCACAAAAGCTCAAAACTATTGGCAGTAATAGTAATTACTTTTAACATGTTTATCTTTACATAGTGTGGTATTTTATTCAAAAATTATTTTGGCACACAAAAAAGGCACTTGAAAAATAGGTAGATCTTAAAGTTTGATTTAAATGTGTCTTGAACTTTAGCATGTGAGTAAGTGCAATGGCTTATCACTGAACTTAAAGTAATCAGTATCATATTTTGGATATCTCTTTCCATTCTTACAAAGTTGTTCATGTCTGAGATTATTTGATAAATAAGCAAGGTGCATTATGGAAGTAATTGAGATAAAAGGTGATGGCATGAAGAGCAGACCTGCCAGCTCCTGTTGATTTTCTCAGGTGTCTCCTGATTATTGACTCAATCTCCTGGTGTGTATGTGGCATGCCAGTGACAGTAGCTCCTCCATAATCTTTTCTGTTTTATTATATTCTCCTACCTTGCATGATTTACTTGTGTATTTACCCTCATGAGCGCACTTCTGAAATTGCTTTTGCTGTGGATGTTTTGTATCTGGTATCCTTTGCCTAAAAAAAGTCTAGGACTCTTCATTAAAATCACTAACTTATGTTTACCTTTCAGCTGAACTTCAATTTGACCTTTTGTCTTTATAAGATGTGATGAAGGTGGCAGATCAGGCCTGCAGCAAGGAAGTTTGCAAGAGCCTGTTCCAAGTAGGCTCCATGGTTACAAAGCATCTTGTAAATAGTTAGAAGGAGAAGTGCTGTTGGCTGAGTGTAGCAAAAGAGGGTTTTTCACTATGTTTTGCAGTAGTTGTGTTGGGTGGACATTCATTATCTGCTCAGGTTTGATTTAACGGAGATGTTCACTTGGAATTCTATTCTTAACAAGCCCCAGGGAATTGTATTGGCAACACTTTTAAGTGTCACAACTAATAAGGGGACCGGAGCTGGAAGATGCTGGTTGAAAATATTTAGGCAGGTAAATACTATCAGTGATAGCAATGATATCATCTCCACACCAAAAGTCTGTAAACAGAGTAGCAGTAATAATTAAAATTGTTTTAAAAGCTGTGGGTTTACTAACCAGAGGACTATAGATGATGTGGTTTTAATGTCGTGTACTCCCCTTTGCAGCAATTAAGGTGGTGCCCATATGATTAGGACTTGTTGGAGCATAGAGCACTATACCGTAAGACTGGATGCCCTTCCTGATGTCACCTATGGCCCTTCCAGGATACGAACTCTGATCCTCTTGAAATGAAAGCAATGAACTTATCCTCTAGGCCACACAGGCTCTTACGGCTATAGGGAATAGGAAAAACCCACAACAAACTGCAGAATCCTGGAAAACTTGAATGCAGTAACAGCTTCTTCTTTTAGGGGAGAGAGAAGAGGGACAAGTACAATTATTCATCAGAACACTTATTATTATATAGCATTCATTGAAAAGTTCAAGGTTGAAGGCTCCAAGCAAATCTTCACAAAAGAAAAAGATAAGAGAAAGGGATCAACAACTTGTACAGCTGGTACAAAAGACAAAGACCAATTATGTTTGGCAAAGGCATCAAGATAACACTCCAAAAGTGACAAAACTCCTTTATTTCCTTAATCACTAGTGGGAGTGTAAAGAAAAAATCAGAATGTCAGCAATCATAAAGCTCCTACACTAAAAATGAGCCCAAATCTCTTCAGGGAAATGTAGTGAGACTAATAAGATTTGAGTCCGCAGTCCATCTGTCAAGTTAGTGAAAGGGAAGAGAGACTAATATATGGCTTGTTTTCCAACAGCTGGTGATGGTTGCTTTCTAATGCCATGCACTCCCTTGTACCAGGCTATGGTGGTTCCCATGTACATGTGACTTCTAACTGGAGCATGGAGGACACCGTTTCCAACAAAATGAAGAAAATAATCAGAAGATAAAGTATCATAAGATCCATTATTGTTTGAGAGGATTTGTGCCCTCCTGGCACTAAATGGTGCCAGCAAACTCTGCTATAGTCTATCACAGCCTGTAAGCTGTAGTCCCAGATTTATTACAAGAGTCACTTTCACCAGGCAGATGTATGGTAATGGTCAAATACAAAATAGTGTTATCAGAATTTAACTGTATGTTATAATAGGGGTTGGAATAAACATTAATTGATAAGCAAGAGAGCTGGATGCATGCCAGTAGTGATATGTTGATCATTATAGATCTTGTGACATAATTATTATGTGACTGTTCAGCTGCAAGAATAGTGAGAGATAACCAAAGTAAAGGCTTGAGATAGCTATGGTTGTGAAAGTCCAAGTTCCCATGTTAGTGGTAAAGGTGGAGTCTACTGGGAAATGGTCTGTTGGGAGGGATATTTTCAGGCCATAGGTACATCTTTTAGTTGTCATTAAAGGTCATTGACATTTGCCTTTTGATTCTATGAAGGCTAATGAAGTCAGTCCAATATATGTGATACCAATAAAAACAGAATTGACAATCACAGAAGAATGTGCAATTATGTGGCATGTTGATGAAACTCCAGGACAGATGAAACTATAGCAGTGGCATCTTGGGTTAAGGATTATGTATCTTACTGTAGGTGTGACCATGGTAATTCCTGTGAATAGTCCACTTTTGATTTAAAATAAACCTATCCTGGCTATTCAGCAAATTGTTCATTAGTTTTATTATTTTACTGAATGCAGGTATACAAGGAGCACAGTCATTGTTAGCTATTTTTACGTACTCTCACTTTCTTTTCCTTAGTATCCTGTAAATGTTTCAGCGAGGTCCTTTGAAGACCGACCTGCTACATTTGGAAAAGACATTCCTGAAAATGGCTTGTCGGTATGTTTAGAGTAAAGCCTGTGTTTTATTTGATGATGATTAACATCTTAGTATATGAAACAAATTGTAACTATGTGTGAGTTTTGAATGCCCAGGGATTGAATGAAATGTGTGTACATAGTTGATGGAGCTTATGTAGTGCAAAGAATGTGAGCTTCTCAAAGTCAAAGTTATATTGATCAAGTTGCAACAATTTCTTGTGACTTTTTTCATTTTATACCCTCAACCATTTAGTTTGTGTCACGTCCATTATAATCACAGATAAGGGTAGCATGTAATTCATCATTTATCGTGTGCGTGAATAGCATGAATAGGGAGCATTAACAGCAGGAAAAGCATGAATAGGTAGCATGGATAGATTGTCATCCGAAGAGGAAAAGTAACCTGTCCCTAGTAGTGGATTTGGCCTTAAATGGGATGAAAACAATAATAATTTGACTAAGGTTCAAAATTTGTAGAGAAGAATATTTATACAAACAATTAAATGTTTAACAATGTTTAAATGGCTACTAGGGGCCTATATTTCCCAAAGTAAAAATCTGCAACACATATCAAGGACAAGGCAAAGCTGCTGGGTAAAGCTCATTTTTTTTCGCCTGCTCTGTGACAAAGACATGGTACTATGAACAGCTTAGCCTGGCTTGTTGAATGCTGTTGAGAATTCAAGGAAAGAAAATTGCTGTGTTTTATTATTGCTAAGTAGTCTTGTAAACATGAAAGGATTGATAGGGTCACATCCTTTGAATAAAACATGCATGAGGAAGACAGTGCATTACTTTCTTTAATGCTGAAGATCACGTTAATGTCATCTCTTTCCATGTTATATAATACTTTGGAAACCGCTTGGAACTGGAATTAATAAGGGATTGATATCTTTTTTATTCATTGTTTCTGATTTCCAGTTGATTTGTATTGTATACATACTACTCTGCACATCAAAGTAACACTCAATCAGAAGCTGGTTAATCTCTCTCTCATGTTTTAATAACTTCATCAGGTCAATGTGCTTAATTTTTTTGAGCTACCACCCCTGTCTATGTCCAATATCATTCTACATTTTGCTTAAAGAGTCATGTAATTTGTGTATCAGTAACTAACCAACCCCCTTTATAAGAATGTGCGTCAGTGAGGATAGGTGCAGATGGAATCTAATTGCAAGGCACATGATAATAGCACCACAAAAGCATGAAGTGGGTGGGGGAACGTCTGATAACAGCTAGCAACGTTTTAGGCAACAATGCATTAGAACAAAAAAATTTTTAGATTTTATAGTCATTATGAATATTTTTTCAATTACAGGGTGAACTTGTCATTGCCAACCCAGTCAATGCTTGTATACCAATTGCATCAGCACCAAGGCAGTATAATATTGGTAGGCAATTTTTTGCATTGATCATGGAATCAGAATGCCAGTTTGGTGTTCAGGTATGTAAAATAGTTGAATGTACTGCATATTTAGGATATTAATTAACCTTCTTACAAAATAGTGTCGCACCTTTATAATTGAAAACAAATGGGTTTCTCCAAAGTTACTCTCATTACTAGAGCCAGAAGTATTGGTGATAATAGTAACGGTAAAAATGCGATCAGAGTTTGACATTTAGGGTTGTAAAGAAACTTGGTTTAGTAAATGCTTACAAGTTACATTTGGTACTTACTACTTTGTATTGTTTCAGTTGTATTTTGACTTCTATATCAAGGCACACTGGGAGAAACTGATGCAGTTGATCACTTGAACCAGCCATGTAAGGGCCTGCAATACTTCTAGGTCTACGTTTTTCAAGATGCCTTTGTTCATATTAATGAGATAAATAAACTATAAAATGCCATGAGAATCTTTTAATGTAGAGAGCTGTCCAAGGGTTCAGTTTGATGGGCTGGATTATGTGAAGTCTTTTTCCAGAATTGAATGTTTTTGCGCGAAAAAGTGTCTATGTACAAGGTTGTGCTAGATAGGCATTGTGACGCTCACTAGAGCTTTCCAGTTAGTAGCTCCACAGTTGGATCCAATGTGTATATGCATCGTCAAAGGACGGGCTGTACCTACCTGACAGTAGGCCCTATTCTCGCCATGATGGGGTTGTTCCTAGATGAAGGCCCTTCAAAAATTGCTGATGAGATTTGTTGGGCATACGTTATATATTTGTGGCTCACTATTCCATTTATTGACGTGGATACGCAAATTCTGTCTGTCTTGCCATATCAGCACTCTCCACCCACTTTGTGTTATCATTTTTTAGCGATATCCAAAGAGAAGCCATATCAGCAGCCCATGCAGCAATGTCAAAATCTTTGCTGTAATTCCATCTCATATCTAAACATTTGCAACAACCTTCTGTCTACGTATCCTCAACCACCCCCAACTCCGAAGTGTTTATAATATGCTTTCCACCCTTGTTCATGACATTCGTTTATCTGGTCTCAGAGTAACGTCACTTTCAACTACCGCCACATTAATATTGACTCTAGCTTATGGACCACTCCCTTTTACTCTTTTTGTGTTGATTTCTGGGAATATCATCATATTAGCAAGATCTGTATGACTTTCTATCCTCCCACCCAACTCCTGCCACTCACCTCGTGCTCTCGCTTGGAGCTCTCTTTCCCAACCTCACGAAATCTAACTTTTCTGTAGTATTTTCGGGGGCGTTTCCCTCCATCAATCAGTATCACTTTCTCCTTCAAGTGTCTCCAGCTGTACGTTCCTTCTTTCGGACTCAGTGTTGCCTTTTTTCCAAGATTGTTATCTCGTTCCCATTCCAAGTTATTAAAGTTTATTTTCTGCTTTCATCAGATAGTTTCCACAAGCAGTCTGAGTGACTGTGTTAGACGCAAGCAAGCTGATAATATTTTCTTTGAAGCATGTCTTGCTATCTTTATAGATACCCTATACCTCCCAGCGGGGTATTGTGCAGAAACATTTGTCTTCTTAATTTATTACGCCGATTGGGCTCTCTTGTCCCTTATCTCTTTAGCCGCCGAGCGCGTTCTCGGTCCAAAGCGAACAACCTATTTTGAAGCAGTTGGCGTTTTTGCGCCAGGTGTCACACTTCCCTCACATCGTCTTTAGGAAGTTGTCCTTGGTCACTCTTTCTTCTCGGCCTTTTTCCTGGAAATCTTGCGTTGATAGTTCATCAAGAGCCGATTTCGTTATGCTACGACCGAGAAACTTGATCTTTCTGTCTCGGATCGTGTTAAGGAGTTGCCGTTTTTTTTATTTATTCGGTACAGAGATGGATCGTTAGTGACTCTATGTAGGTAGAAAATTCTCATTATGCGGATATAAAATCACAATACTGCCTCGGTAATATTGCTATTGGTTTCGGTAATGAGCGCCCACGATTCCCGGCCTTACATCAATTCTGACCAGGCATAGAATTTGAGACGATTAGTGTTTAATAACAGAGAAAGTTTACGTTCCATGCGTACTTTTTAATTGATTTGTCAACGCCGAATGAGAAGTCGGATTTTAGTCCTGAATCTGCCTTACGATCTGACGATAGAGCTTATGTAATTGAAAGATGAGACTAGTTATATGCTTTTGATGCCATGCAGCAACAAGTATGCCGTCGACTTGGAGAGATTGCTCATTGTAGTTGCTGAGCTTTTCGAGAATTCTTTCCAGACATTCTTTCGACTTAGCTAGGAGAATTGCCTCAGATTAGGCTCATAACTTACCTCAATCACTTATTTTATTTCCCCGCTAAGAAAAGTAGGAAATTGTGCAGTGGGATATATTTGAATCGCAAAGTTGGCTGTTATGTCATTTCCATAGAACCTGATTTTCCCTTATTGATAGTGGTATTCTCATCGTTCTAATCACTGAGGACTTTGATGTGTGGTTTCCACTTGATCATTACCATCGTTGAGGTCGTTGTAAGTGAACAATAACGATCATGTTAGAACCAGGTTTATGTTTGATAACTCTTGCGGTCACCGATGACTATGGGCAGATGAAAATTATGATATGACTGATGTAAGCAAGCCGTCGTGGAAGGGGAAGCATGAGGTAAATATGTTTGAGGGAAAGGATAAATTACATCTTCGAAGCGCTGAGAGAGAACTTTTTTACCACGGAGACTTCGTGGCGGTTGTTCTCTCGATTAAGCAAAGTGACTCACAATTGGTACGTTGTTGATTTCTGTAGTCACCACATTAGCTCCCAGTCCTCCATAGCTGAACATTGACATCCAGCTCAACGCAGTTTTGAAGAGTAACCTCTCTGTGGCGTGTGACATAACCATGGAAGGAAAACCATCCGGTTATCAATGTAATCTGCATTGATTATTAGAAAGTATCATCTAGAAGAGCGCGTTTAAAGTAATCTGCCTCGAAAAGAGTCAGTTCAAATCATCGCTAGTGACATGTTTCCTTTTTCTCCATTATCTTCGAAGTTCAAGGCATTCGTTGATATAATTCAAGATCTGCTACTACAGGTTATTGTTTGTTAGCGTGTTGGATATAGACTTTCGCTAAGAAATATTAATAGACATGTAATTGCTACTAACTACCTGACGCTTTTTCTCAGGACCTCCACTCTTCGACACCTCCACTCTTTCCTAGCCTCTCTTCCAGAGTTTTTTGCTCATTTTAAGGTACAACTTGTATCTCATATCTATTATGTCTGTTGGTATTTTAGCATTTCACCACTCATTCGTACAATTGAGTACAAATGTGGACACCGCATCTACCATAACAGATGCAGCAACTTTCGCTATTTAATACGTTCGAATTTTGTTGTACATGGCCACAAAATTGTAAATATGTATATTATTCAGTCATGCATTCGACAAATACTAATGACATAATAAGAATATTTAGAATACAGACGATTTTGTTCATTAAATAGGAAAACTTCACCTTCTTGCACGTCAGCATTCCAGGCCATTCCTTTCATCGCTGAGGTACAAAGCCTCCGATAGCTTTAACTTATTTAGATTTTTTCAGTAACGAGATTTACTACTGTTAATTAATTAGATGCGACAATTTATTAACAGGTGTTACATGCACAGATGGCAAATTTCAAGGCAGCAATTATTTACAACAAAGACTCCAGTGAGTTAAAGGTGATGGAAGGAGGTGCTGGTAAGTTTCGTTGCAGTAATCATTAGAAAAGTCAAGTTTAGATTTTAAGCCTTCTTAGAAATCCAGTTGTTTGAAATTTTCAATGTACCGAAACTGTGGTATCACATTCAGTATGGAGTCTATTTATACGTGTTTCTGAGTACACTGTCGCATTCTTTTCCCTCGATATTTCTCGTAGAATTTTATGACCACTTTACCACGTAGTAAATATTTCTGTATTACCCAGGTTTTATTCTCCACGTTGTAGTGTTTCAATGTCGATGTGTACACATCAGTAGCAGCTTTTAGTATCGTTTTTACACCGTTTTGAATGATGAGGTATCTTTCCCTTTCGAACCCACCACTGCAATGTCCATCATATTCTTCTTTGTGCACGAACTTCACAAACGTCATATAATAAAAGGCAGTAGAAGGAACTGCCCTAAACAGCCTTGCTAATTCAGACAAAATTCAATTCAAAGATGATAAGGAAGGCATGGGTATTCAGGATGGCCGGAAATTTTTTACTGTGGGAAAATGAGCTTTGTGGTCGCAAAGCTTCCAGGACACGGTAGCGTATTTTCGACATTTATTACCCTCGCAGAGGTACTTTCGACCCTAACCAGACCCCACCACCAAATGTTCACACTGTGTGGAGGTAAGGTACTTGGGATACAAGCTGAAACATGGAGAGATATCGTTGTTAGTTTGATTCTTAGACAAGCTTTATTTAGTTGATATACAGCGTCGTATGCGTGTTTGTTGTCAGCCGTAAAATGCATTGTAACCTTTTCTTTCAAATTTTCCAGCTGGCTCTAGAGTTGGTATTCCTAGCGTCTTCATTGGAAAGGTATGCAACAAACACGGTATTATTTGTTCGTGTAAGGTTTCTCGAAGTAAAGCTGTATTCACCTATATTGATTGTATTATTTAATATCAGGTACAATTCTTGTCGAATGTGAGATTAAAGTCTACCTCCAGTGGTCAGAAAGTTTTTGGCATTTTGTTTATTGTACTGACCTGAGTGTACGGTGTATAAGAGCTCAAAACTGCACTGCTGAGGACATGTTTGCCTCGTATTAAAGTTTTCAGCATCAACAGCTGAACTTCCCTGTTCCTTACGACGTCACATTTGTTCCTTATGACGTCAAAAATTGCCTCGTTCTGGAAAGAGTTCGTTAAAGAATCACGTATAACTACCGAAAACTTTGCGTGAGACCAAAACTAACGTGGCAGTTCGGTTCCTTGAAACAAAATGAACAAAATATCAAAAAAATTCTGACCTCAAGAGTTACACTTTCAGTGTAGCGTAACTACGATATTTTAAGAAATACTTCGTCGAGAGGGCGATTCAAAGTGGGAACTTTCTGTGAAGACGTTTTGTGGGGGGGGGGGGGAAGAGTCAAGTGTGGTTATAATCGAGTGGCCAGTAATCAATTTCAGGATATCCTTCATTTTTTTGCATTATGATGAAGTGTTCCTATGCTGTCATGGTAGCATGTACTAGTAGCCACCAAAGTACCAGGAACTATAAACTTGAATCCGTGGGCAACGAAACACAATCTTTTATTATTGCAACCACAGTACAATGCCCTTTAAGCACGTTATTCTAGTTTGATTGGCCAAGTTGTAAATTTGATAGAGAAAGGCTGAGGCCATGGGGTGTAAAGGGGTTTCTTTTTCTTCTGTGACCGTTGTCGGTCCCAGGGTAGCCTGCATCATTGCCGAACCTGCTCTGTCTTCTCCGTTTCTCATTCGCCGTTTTAGGGGGCATTTTTCATAATTGTAAACGGAGGCAGACCTCTGTAAGCCTTGACATGGGGTAGTGTTCTTTTGAATGTAGACGCTAGATGTACTAGAGAGAAGTGAAACGGTTAGCGCTGGGATTCGAATCCGGGACCCATGCGATGGCGGCATGCTGAGCAGGGGGTTGAGTCCCGCCTTCAAAAAGATTTTCCTTTGAGGTTCCATAGTCTCGAAGGGGCAATTTTATAGTGTAATTGGGGGATTTCAGACACCGAAGTGAAGTAAAATTAACTTCGGAGTTACCTCGCTGCGTTTTTTACAGTACCTTGCCACCGTTTTTGAACTTCAGGCTACATTTTTGGTGAAGCTCGCTTTATTAATTTTTTTAGCTTGTCGTTTCTTACTCCCTTTTATGCGAGTCTTCAAGTATTCTTAAATCAGATTGGATTACCGGAAAGATCTTCTCATAAATTTACCTTTTTGAAACGTAAACCGCGTATTCAACATTACTTGCATATTTATACAGACTTTGCAGCTGCTCTAAAGCCGAGATGACGGACGGGAAGAAGTACCCTGATTTTCAAATACATCTGCGTGAAATCTATCAAATTATGCCCTGTTAATAAGATAATAATCTGTTAGTAATGTCGTGCATCATAACAACGTGAAAAAGTTTTCGGCATGTTAATTTTTAATATGACAGTATCTTTGTTTCTTCATTATGTAATTCGCTACTATTTGTATTTTTAAAGTACGCCGGAGATCAACTGAAATTGTACACATGGGTCACGGAGTAAGTCTTCATTTGGATTAATTTTTGAACCAATTCAACTTAGCTGTAATCGTGGAACGGTTTTGAAATTGTCGTAGATCTTATACATTTGCATTAAGAAGGGTGTGTGGGCTCAAGGATAATGTTAACATCAATACACTGTAGTTTGCGTATGTGCCGTTAAGGGCAAATTGTCATCCAATCACACGGATTAAGTGTCTTGCCATTTTCTTTAATTAAGTCCGTGAGGTTTAAAAACATTAAGCTTATGCTGCCAAAATGTTTCCCTTTTTCGGACTGATGCCTCTGTTTCTACCGTGTCAATTAGAAAAAACTGCCAGTCTTTCATGCCACTATGGCCATTGTACGAAAAGTGTTTAAATAGACCACTCCGGCAGACCAGCCAATGTTCCCAGGCGGATTTCTTTGAAAAGTTGCGAAACTGCGATTTATAGTTGTCGAAATGTAATCTAAAGGGTGTAGTAGTACTGTCTAATTATTGAATTCCGCAGACTCTGCATTGCAGAACGTATACCACCCCCCTTAGAATCACAAGTCAGACGGCCACATCTAATTTTGCAAGTACGGTTTTGTTCCCTATCAATGAATGTATCCATCTCAGAAACATATTTGTTTTTGTTGCTCGAGTCGGTATTTTGATATGTATTATGTCATTTTGTAAGAAGGATTTTATTATGTAAACAACAAAACGTTTTAGCTGGTATATTAGTGAGTACTTGTATCCTTTTGTAAACAGTAGGTATTTTAAGTTGTAAACATTTAACGGTACAAAATGTCCAGGCAAGGTAGTGATAGTTGCCAGAAGA
>JAAAKL020004739.1:0-20411 GCA_010016065.2 Carybdea cf. marsupialis auct. non (Linnaeus, 1758) | reverse complement strand
GCACCGGAGCTATGCAGTGATTTCTATAACTTAGATAGTTTCCATGTTTGGAGATCTACAACATTCATTCTTCCCTCTTTCGGTTTAAATAGAGTTACCTAGTTTCAATCCCAGCACCGGAGCTATGCAGTGATTTCTATAACTTAGATAGTTTCCATGTTTGGAGATCTACAACATTCATTCTTCCCTCCTTCGGTTTAAATTTGAGTTAAAAGCACAATATCAAAGGTTGATGCCTATACTCGAAATAGTGGTTGGTTCATTAAAATTCGCAGAGTTTTCACAGACGAATAGAAGAACGAATAAATGGATAATCGAGAAAGTTATTTGAAAGCCTTGCGCTTTCCCACGAGTTTGGACGAATCTAGCTTTGCGCTGTATTTAGTTTGGTGCATTTGTATGGAAACTCTGTGAATTTCTGGGCGTCTGGCAAACTCTTTCTAGTTGTACACATAGCCTTTGACAGCAATTTTCCAGGAGGGAACAAAGATTATAGTATGTAGGGCAAGCGTTCGGGAAAATGAAACAGTAGTGTTTAACGTCCCCATGGGGCAATGACCTGACAGACGTTTTAAGCTTTTCATGGATGTCGCATTGCGAAGATACTCCATTCAGTACATTTGGTCTTGCATGACCCCAAATTCTGTTGAGAGACGCCATATTTTTATAAACGATATGTGTGAACTTTGGTCGATATCTGAATATGGACAAGTGCACTGAGCTTACATTCTTACACATCTTACATCTTGACAAACATTATAAGTAAGTAAGATACACTACAACTCATAAACAAAGACAGCATTTTTTTGGTGGACGCCATTGTTTTAGTTGAAAGAATGGTGATAGACTAACATTTGTTTCCATACGACATCTCTACGGAATATCATGGTTTTTCTAAAAATTCTGTTTGCCATCGATTGTTCTCGGATCACTCAACTTAAAGAGCCGGAAACATGTGATTAGTATAGCACAATATGCTGTAAATCACACTCTCTTCCCTTTGCATGAATCACTTCACTTTGCATCACTCTAGAATGCTCTAGAACTTGCGAATGCTCCTTCACAAAATGGTTTTTTTATTTTTGACATCATGATCTATTCTGGGAAATGAGGTCCCTGTGGTCCAATGTTTTCGTTATGAACAACAGCAACAACAGCGTCATCTGATGGTCAGTTTATCAAAATGGCGTCGACAGAAGTGACAGCCACTGGTGCACCCTTGGATGCTGCTGCAAGAATTAAACAATTATTTCAACAAGCAAGTGCTGTAGACATCGACCACAATATCCCTCCAAAGCGATACTTTCGCTCTGGGGTAGAATTGGATCGTATGGTGAGTAGAAGGAGTGTTAAACCATCATATTACTTCATGTCACAAAATGAATATCGGACGCGTCGGCAATGATATTGTTATGGGCGCTTCAAACAAGCGTAAATGGGTATTAAGATGTTTAAGAATGGAAATTTAACATCTACATAGATTTGCAGTTTATTTGGTATAAAATTTTTGTTTCATTAAAAGGTCTTTGGGGTTGCATTTAAGGTAGCAGTAATATATTTTGCAATAGTTTGGCGAATTTTACTTTTTCAACGCTTTCAATGTCCTGTACATGCATGTTACAGGTAGGCCCTATATTATTTTTAATACAAAATCATAACATAGGCAGTATAAGATAATCGCATAACTTTGAAGTTAAGCCGCTGCGTAAGCGGTCATACTATTTATAAAGTTTTGTATTGCATCTTCCTAACACCTCCACAAGGGCTAGTGAAAATAATGTGTTGAACAATAAGGTGACTTAGTCACCCCACAAATTCAATGGCTTATTGTAAGTATTTCTGTCTGGCCCGGACTTATTTTTACAAGAATATAATCCACGTATCTATAGACAACGTGTTTATGTAAAGTACGGTAGAGCTTATTTTTGCTGACGTAGTGTGCGCAAACTGCATGTAGCTAGAGATGCTTCCGGCTGGTCGGAATGAGGTCACCTTGTTTTGATATAAGGAGAAGCTAATAGTTTCCATTTTAAAAATGTCAGCGCGTTGCTTGCTAATCAGAAGGAGTTCACTGTAAGAGAAAAACGGGGTGAACGGATAAGCAATTTAAGTAAATTGATTGCACAGGATGAATCTTCTGTGGAAGGTAAGATTTTTTAACAAGTTGGCTCTTACGCTTATCATATCTGCAATTTTTATTGTTACCTGCACTTTCACGATGAATTCTCATATCTTTATTGAAAAGTTGCTTGACAACCATGATTTTATTGCAGGGAGATATTATTGTAAACTGGCAGGACCTAACCGATAATCAATATTGTTTGAATAACCTTTGTACTGTATATAGTTTTGCATTACATCTTCTATTATTTTAAGTAGCAAGCTTGCATCTCCTCTATGTTCTTGTTCTATTATATGTTTCATATCACTCCTGTTTTATAATTATGTTGTTAACCATGAAATGTATATGCAACTGGCCATCTGTACTTTATGAAATAGATCATATGTTTGCAATTTTGATATTTTACTCTTGTTCAGAAAGTATGCTTACTTTTGATGTAGTATTGCAGATCAGTAGAATTCACATTTGCTTTCAGATACTTTGATGCTTCCTTTTTATTCACTTTGAATGACAGGCAAGAATCTATCTAGATGAAGATAACCTGGAAAATGCCTTTATCTTATACACTAAGTTTATCACGTAAGTGTCTTTGCTTTGAATATTTCAGGTCTATGCCAGTTTATGTCAATAAAGCAAACTTTTGTTAACTGATACATTTATGGCATTATATTTGGAGTTTCTGCTCTTTTTATTCAAATTTAAACTATTGACTAGTTTTTATTTATCATACTTCTTACCAGAGGAAAGAAAACTCACTATTACCTGGTAGTTATGGATGTAGTCTATTTTTACCATAAAGCATGCTACAAATGATAGGGCTTAAATATCTTATAAGGTCTTGATATTTTCTGTTCTATAGCAAACAATTTAACATGTTATCTTGTAATTGGTCCATAAGTGACCTTGCCATAAAACATGAGAAGTAAATTAGGAGCAAGGCTCTGCGTGATATCGGTACATGGACCATGTTTTGAAGAAAGGTACTTTTTAGATATTTCAGAGTAATGTTTTCAGTGCTAACTGCTTAAAGAGTGCTTATTGGTTAATGAAGCTGGTACAGTTAATACAGAGCTTTTTCCAACAGCTTTATTTTGATGTCAAATCCATCACTGCTTGGTATAGCAAGGAAATAATGTTTTATGTGGATCTCTGTTCATTCTCAGCACAGACTTGCTGCTGCTGCTAATAATAATTTGATAAACAAGAATGTTTTTATGCAAGATGTAAGTGTTAGTTTAAGAAGACCTCTTTCATCTACAAGCAGTTTAAGATAGAACAACAAAGCAGTTTCCAGCAACCATTGTCATACAGAATGAACATTGGCACTAACCACAAAATTGTTTTTGGTAAGAATTGAAGAGCCTTTTAAATCTGTTCAAGACAAATATTTTTGTTTCAAGGGGTACCCTAGTAATAAATATGTAGACATTTGTCCCATTTTAATGAGACACAGCAGTGAGAATGAAATGGAGATCAAAGTTGTTTGTTTTGTTCATACTTAAGTATCAGGAAGTAAGTGAAGTAATACATTTTTATCCCTAAAAGGTGATTAGACCCTGCTTTAATAAATGCAAGTCACTGGAATAGTTTATAATCAGTTATATATACCATACATAAACAAGAAGGAGGTTATGTGTGCTTCTTTTCAATAATAATTTATGGAGGTTGTAATAAAATTACTGTTAAAGGACAAGGAAATAGAATGTTAAGCGTTACATCTGTGCCTCCTGAATATCACTGATACCAGCCATAATGAACCAAACAAATAGGGGTTGCAATGACCAAATTGATAACTCTGAGAATATTACATAGTGCTGTTCAGCCAAAGGTTTATCCAGTTGGTTTGGGAAGAAATGGGTGTACAATTTATATTAGAGAGAAAAGATTTCCAGTGACAGATTATGGTGTACTCACTTTCCAAAGATGAAGGTTTTTGCAATTTGTGAATTGGATGTAAAATGCATACAAGTTTTTAAACAGCTGTATATAATAATTTATCATACCGAAACACATAAAATTTATATCACTGTGTTGTGAATTGGTAGATGTGTCAGGTTATGTAACTTGGCTAACTGCCTAGAATTTAACAGAATGTCAAAGCTTATGTAGAGCCTTTTTATCATGGCTTTGGACAAAGCTGTTACAGCTCTTACATAATAGAAATGGGGAAAAGTCTGCAAACCTTTATAAGTATGAAGCATCTGACTGGAGTACAGTCTGCACAGTTATATTAACCTTGAATTGTTTTTCAGAATGTTTATACACAATCAAGCTATTTTTTGTAGTGACTCCATTTTAGTAGGCTTACACAGTCTCATTATTTTTACCCAACATTGCTTCATTGTTATACTTGAAGGTAGTAACAACTTATACTACTGTATATATGTTACATGTAGCAATTGTTGTAGATTGATAAATTGTGATTGACTGCAAATATTCAGATAACAATGTTTTGAGCAAAGAACATCTATCTCACAACTTTACATTCCTTGTTGATGCATCATCTGGAGGCATTGCTTTCACTATTGTTATCATTTTTCCTTTTCTTTCTAGTCTATTTGTTGAGAAATTACCAAAACATTCACAATATAACTTAGCAACTCCTAAAGAAAAAGCAGATACTAGAAAGGTAAGCGGAGCCAGTTGCACATCTATTCAGTATTAGAAGAAGGCTTCTTTTATTTTGTTTTTCTAATTCTACATTTCACGGTCTTTGTAGATAAAGCGGTTACAAAGAGGGAGAATGGGATGTAAATTGCGATGATGAACATGTTGGAATTGTACTTATGAGTGGATTTAGACTATTTACAGGCAGTGTCCTTACATGAGAATCACAGGAAGAATCCTTAAAGAGGATATTTACAATATTAGAGGTTTACCAACGTATGGTCACAAGAAAATCATAAGCAATGAACAAATCAAAAAATAAAATCTAAAGAAAAAACATTGCATATTTCAAATCATGCCATTTCACTTTCATAAAACAGGCTGTGAGTATACAATGGAAACTGAATAGATCA
Organism: Carybdea cf. marsupialis auct. non (Linnaeus, 1758); assembly: GCA_010016065.2. Lineage (NCBI taxonomy): Eukaryota > Metazoa > Cnidaria > Cubozoa > Carybdeida > Carybdeidae > Carybdea > Carybdea cf. marsupialis auct. non (Linnaeus, 1758). Next base: position 15,269 of record JAAAKL020004739.1, on the reverse strand, counting down.
CCTAAAAGTATAGGTCACTTATTACTCTAGACAGCACAGTATATCTGTTATCTAAGTGACCTTTTATTCAAGTTGGATTACATAGAAGGTGCTCAGTAATTGCTGATTTACCAATAACCATAACATGGCTTTTGTTGGCACTAAACACCCAATCTTGCTGTAGCCTTTCTTACAGTTGTTTTCTTACCTGTGGTAATGTGGTTGCCTTACCCTGCTCAATAGCATCAAAGGAGTCCTACACATGTATCATTGTTCACACTGATATGTATTTATTTGATTGGTGGGTATAACATCTTTGTGAAAACTGGGGAGAACAGGGCAGCCAATAGACACTGCCCAAAAAGTACAAGCATGGAAATATGCATGCTCAATCATAGCAACTACTTCCAAATTTCTCATGCCCTAAATGTGACAGCCTGGCTTAAACTGGACACTTTTGGGGCTCAAACACAGGGTCACCCAGACAAAACACCATTCAAATCAAAGCCATAACAAAGGATTCTGGCAATGAATGAGCTTGACATTTTTAAGGAGGATGGGAGAATATCTCACAAGTGTCCCGATTTTCTGGCATGAGGGTCTGTTGTCTCTATGATTTTATCCATATATTTTTTACAGTAGCTCACATGTCCATTAGTACCATGTGAAAAAGGATGATATAGCAAGCAGACTGGTAGTACAATAGTGTGTTACACATACACAGTGTTGTTGCAGAGCATGGAAAAGATTCCTGTTAGTTTTTGTCAATTTTGATAACCATGCTGTTCATCTTAAAATGACTCCCTGCCTCCCTATTTTCGACAGCCAATGTGATTACAAAATAAAACTGAACTGCTTTCCTTTCATTTTGCATCTCGTGAGTGCAGCCTCTTTCTACTACACTGCAAGCCTACTGTTAATTTTTAATAACTTATTTCTTCAAACTGTTTTCATGTAACTGTTTGTACAAAAAAATGAATACCTCAATAGAGGTACACTGGATTTCACTGAAAAAAATACATCTCCCTTTTTTTATTAACAAACGGAGGCAACCAAAACAAGTGCTTCTTTCCTCTTCTATATATAAGATATGAGGTATCATCTGTTAGAACTCTTTTGTAGATTCAGGATTTTTTTTATTTTGTTTTATAGAAACTCGAGAAGATATTTCCTATAGCTGAAGTCTTGAAAAGGAAACTAAAAGACAGATATTCAGCAGAATACAATGAGTGGAAAACAAAAGAAGAGGCAAGAGTAAGTATTACACAACAGTTGCTTTCATAAGTTCCTTTTAATCTTTGCAATATAAACAGCAGCAAACCAATATGAGGGATGACCAGTCATATGCTTGGAAGTAGAATGAGAGTTGAACAGATTAAGAAGAAAGGTGTGTATTTGGTACACACATCATTGGAAGGCAAACAACACTTGAAAAGGGTTATCAATTTCATAACAGTATTGGCATCCACCCATCAATGCATCCATCTGGTTATCCACACACCCATCCATTTATCCATGTATTCATGCATCCATCTGTGCATCCATGTAGCCACTGACCCATCCATGAGCGTAGATTCTTGGGGGGGGGATGTGGGTACTTGCCCTGCTCACTTTGGGACAACAGCTGTTTTCTACCCTTTACTTATACCAATTACTCCATCTGTTAGTCATTTCACAAAGCGACAAAATAGTAGATAGGCATGCAATTAGTATGTTGGTGTGACAGCCAACCTATCAGATTAACTGTGTTCCCATATGTCAGAATAGCAGTTAGTTTATCAATCTGTCAGTCTGTCTATAGACCTGTCTATGTATCAAGGCCCGTCTACATATTAGCCTGTTTGTAGACCTGTCTGTCAATAAGTCAGTAGGTGAACAAGAAATAGTTTGGCGAGCAACTGAAATGAGTAAGTATATGAGAGGGGAAAGAGGAATTTGGCAAGGTCTAGGAAGGGTAAGCCATTTAGTTGCACAAGTATTTAGGTTGACTTGATTTGCCATAGGTTGCTTAGTTACTTCAGTCAGGTGCATAAGGCTAGTAGGAAATTGATTGTTACATACATGTTTAAATTGATTGTTTGTTCAAATATTTTATGTAAATTGTTATTTCTTTTATTGTTTTGCCACTGAGTGCATCAGTTCATTGATTTTGCTTTCCTTTTCATTCAAGTTACAGGAGGAAGAAGAAAGACAAAGAAGGAGACAACAAGAAGAAGATGCAGAAAGGATTCGACAAAGACAAAAGCAAGATGAGGAGGCCAAGAGGCAAGCTCTTGCTCAACCCTCCATCGTACCCACCCTCCCACAACCTACCAAGGGACAGATTGGGGAATATCCTGGGGCACCTCAGGTTCCTCCTTCTGAAGTTGCCCCATCAGCACCTCCAGCTGCTATGGTATCAGATGTAGTAGAAACAGTTGGTGTCCCATCTTCAGTTGGTGTAGGAGATGAGATGCCCACAGCAAATGCAAGGTATGGCAGATGTTCACTGTAGTTCAGTTTGGTAGATAGCGGTAGGATTGAATCAACTTGTAGATATTGCATTCAAATTTGCTGTTAAATTTAAAATTCCATTAAAATGCTCAAGGATCAACATGTAGAGCATGTACATTTACAACCTTTGTCAAACTGCTTTTACAGTACTTTGAAATATATGAATTAGATCTAGAGCCAGACAAGCACGAAGCCATCCTAAAATTTCTTTGACTTCCTGCGTAAAATGCTTGTATCTGTTCTTAGTGATTGGGGCGGAAGAGCAATCCTTTCCCTTTTACCCTTCCTACTTCTGATAACCAAACATCTTCAGGTAGAAATATTCTTGAATCCAACATTCCAACATGTTTTTTTTGAGCCAGTAACGAAAAATAGCAGAAGCAAAAATTAAACGTGTATTTTGGAAGCGGACGTGGATTAAATGTATTCATTTTAGGGAAAAGACTGCCCTGTGATTCAACGAACACACAGCACAGCAGTTGGCTTCTCTTGTCGGAGATAGACCGAAAACCAGTTCCACCTATTTAGCTCGTTGGCTCACATGGTAGTGAGGATATGCAGTAGGTGTGAGCTTTCGGAAGACCTGACAATGTGTGCCAGACTTACTATCAAAGAAGGAAGGCCTGGTAACGTTGTTTAGAGCTGTATCGAGAAATATCTAGCGAAACGAGCTATGCTTCACAGTTGGAGCAGAACCTTCCTAGTAAAACTCAGGACTCCTTAGATGGTGCGTCAGTCTGCGGTTTTTGCTAAGAGAGTCCGTTCTCCACTCTCCACTCTCCACACTCCACCCCTGTTTTCTACCCACGGATCGCGTTTGCAATACCTAAGACAATTCCTGTTGTCAAGGAAGACGTCTGGCACTTGCCCACTCTACTAGGGGGTAATGTTATGTATCAATATAAATGCCGAGGTAGAACTCAATATGTAGGCACCATGCTTCAGGTTTTCCTCGTCATGGTTCGTTAACACGACTCAAATGTTGTTTAAAAATGTATGACTGCTATTTAGAAACATTTATTAAATCATACATGATGTAATTTCATTCTTAAAAGTCGTTGACGGTAGAGCTTTTTTGTTTTTTATGTATCTGCAGCTTTTTAATAGCAATTACCGGTCTCTCAGGTAGTCTTCTCTTGAGTGAGGTACACTGGTATTTTTATGTCAGTTGCATCAGGGCCCTAGCTTTCTCTCCCTATTTCCACGTTCCTTTACCCTACATAGCCTTTGTAGACAAATCTTACGAAGGCGGAAGAAACATTCAAAAGTTGTTTATTCCACAATACGTGACATTTGCGAAATTTCCGTAGATGGATATACGCCCAATACGTCATGAAAACTTCCTTTTATTTAACCTGAGCGAGAAAGGAATGGTACTTTTCTCTATGCTAAGATGGTTGCATGTTTGTATATGAGGTAAAAGAGGCATAGTTATGTACTATCTTTCTTTCCTCTTGGAAAAAGGAACAAGAGAAGCTCACATCATCATTTTCCCCATAACGTTCCTTTGTTGGTCAAGGTACGAAAGGTGAAGGGTATGGCGCCATGGCAAGCCTCTACTTTTCTTCTGTTGTGTACACCTATCAGATGTTGTCCTATTCTGGTACCACTCGGATATTTCAACCAAGTTTAACTGTTTTTGCATACTGTCAATTGTTAAACAAACTGGTTTTCATTCCTTATGTTTATTCTTTTTTTAGTCTTTAGTCGTTTCAACTAATTCTTGATATTCTTGTGATGTTCCGCTATGGACTGCGTAGATTCACTATCTCATTGTACAATTCAAGAACTCTGCGCTTACACAGTTACCCGAACAAGTTTTGCATTTCGTAATCGAAGTGCCATTCCTAATTCAAAAATGCACGAGCTTTGAATTGTTGGTTTTGTCATTTAGCAATAATAACTTATGAGTTGCTTTCTTTTCTAAGTTGATTTCTAAAAATTTGGGAAAATCTGTTGACATTAACTGCAGTTCCAACGCCCTCATTTTGATCATTTGCAATTTCTAACTTCCAAACTATTCTTGCAAGAAATACTTTTGATGATTTCTTGAAACAGAGGCGATCTATTCGACTCTTGATCACGTCTCACCATAATCGGCACTGTCAATCGTGCGTTGGAACCTCATAAAAGTTACGCAACGTTCAAGTGAAAATTGAAAATTACCCTGTAAGGCACGCCTTAGAACTAGGAAAAGCGAAGTGTGACTATGCAAAGTGTATTACGAGCCCAACCCTATAGTAGTCATTCGACCGCTAGTTTACTATATTGTTATACATAAAAGGTGCTATGGACTTGTATCTCGACATGTACGTAATTTGTATTAATTTTGGTTTCTTGCAGACCCGCTGCAGATACACCACCGGTGTACGATCGCGGGACAAAGCCAGATGCACAACTGTCACGGCAAGGTAATGCTTACTGAGCTATTGATTAAAGCAAGTCACATCTTTATCTGCGTTTGCGCCCCTGTCTTAACTGGTTTTACTTTACACCGAAGTTTTCGCCTTGTTATAGTTGGAACTAGAGCGTATTCCCGTGTGTTTTAAGACCCGTCGTTTAGAGGCATGGACATGGTAGCTATCCTGGGTTAGAACAACTATAACAGCATCTCTTTACTTGATTCATGAACCCCGCCCAGCTCATATGAGGGATATTTGGCAAGTTGAAACTCGAAAAGCCAGTTGGATAGATTGTAGTGGGGTCTTTTGCGTTCCTGTAGGACAACAGTTGTTAAAGCAAAACTGTATACATTTGCCTTAACTCGCTTAACTAGCTGATTGGCTACTTTTAAAACAAAGTTGGGTCAAGTTTCATTGATTTCTTCTCAATTTCAATTCAGACGATTTTGTACTCTGAGGAGTGTCATACGAAAAAAGCCTTTAAGTACTCAAGATGTGTTTTTTTGTTTTCAGTTTTATTTTAAGGATGTGGCAAGTAAGGAAGAAGTCGCAGTATTGCATTATCTCAAATACGTAATTTTTTATGTTTCAGATTCTTCGCTCATTCATGGATTACGCAGAGTCTACGTTCCCCATGAACTTATTGCGAAGTTCCTAAACTTAGCTGTTAGCAATACGAAACGAAATCTTGAAACGTGTGGAATATTGACTGGAAAGCTGGTATGTTTTACATTGAAGAGTGTTTTGCAATACATTTACATATTTACTCAACTAGTTTGTTGGTGGTGCAAAACAATACAACTGCACGAAACAGCGAAAACGTTTAAGTATTGAAAAGTTTTCTTCGTCTGACACTCCTCAGAGTACCAAATCGCCAGAATTGAGATTGAAAAGAGGTTTCATTGATTTCTTCTCAATCTCAATTCTGACGATTTTGTACTCTGAGTAGTGTCTGTAGCCCGCAAGGTAGAATGCGTTAAACCAAAACCCAAGCGAATGACATTAGGGTAGACGCGGTGCGTTGAGTGCAGTTTCAAACTCAACTATAACAGTAATTACAACAAAGTCTCTTACCACACCAAATCAATGTACAAACGTAGGCAATGTACTCTATTTAACCACCAACGGTGACAACGTAGAGGTAATCGTAGAATAAATTGGCCTAGGAGTAGAAGTAGTTATCCTTGCGGTAGATGAAGGTGCAGTAAAAATAGGAGTCGAAGCGGTAGTAGTAATAGCGATAGTAACAGTTGTGACGGTATAGTAGTTATAGCAGGTTCGAACTAGGATAGAAAAAGAATAAAGGTATGCAAGCGAATAGGGCAAGCTGTAATGCCCTGACCGTGCGAACAATAAGAAATAGAGTTGTAAAAATGTTTACTATAGCTAATTACGAAACATAAATCAAGAAAATAATTGTACTTTCTTCATTTACACACGCACCAGATTTTAGAACGGGTCGACGCTGAGACTATATATCAAAACTGAAATGTGTGAGTGAAAATTACTAAAACTATACGGATAGAACAAAAGGTTCCTGTTAGCGATAAATGATGTACCATGACGCATTTCAAACCAACAGTGTCAGAAGAAAAAGCTTTTCAGCACTAAAATGTTTTCGCCTTTTCGTGCAGTTTTGCATATTTACACAATTACATATTTACATACTTTCTTTCATTTTGATTTAGTATCTCAACCTTACCCTAATTCTGTTTATTTCCTGTTTTGGTTGTAAACGTAGCACAAATTAGTAATGCCAAAGCTGTCTGATCAGCGAAAAATTGTATATAAGCTTGACATCTTCACGATTTCGCTTCTAATCACAAACTGTAATAACGTTTCGTGCTATTAATATGAAGAACGTGAACTCGAATCCTTCCTCCGGTTGGAAAAGGACTCATTAGATAGGCTTCTTCTTTGAGGAGACATAGTGACCAGGGGTAAGCAACTTATTTGTTATCGGTGATTAACATCAGAGGGCCTTAGTACGGTGCTTTGTGATAGATCACAGACGTCTCCTTTACAGTATACTAGCAGAAATACCCGACATTGCGCTGGAATTTATTGGTTGAGAAAGACATTTAGTGCCATACACTTAAAAATTCTGTATTTCTATTTGATTCTATGTAGGAACATAAATTCTTTAATTTTGTTAAAGCAGACGCATGATATTGAAAAGAGAACAAACAGATGCTTTATTATTGGGTTGTTGAGGAATTGTATTATTGGAATTGAGATTGGGAGTGACTGTTCACCTTCAAAAGTAATTATATACTGAGCAAAAATGGTGTAATATTCACCTAAAAACGTTTTTATGATGGTTCAATAGCCCTAAAACGTTTTTAGACTTGTTCCAACATGTTTTGGAAAGCTCTACATACTTTTTGCAGAGAAACGTTTTTCCGGTTTTAAGCCCTCCTGGTCCACCGGATCAACCTGGAGACCAGATCCGGCACCCTAAATCAGAGTCGCCCGACGTTGTTACAATGACCCAATCCCAAATTCTGCCTCCTTCACCCCGAAACTGGCATTTTAAAGCTTCGGGCGCCCCCCAAAGGCCAGCCCGAGGAAGTCCACCAGGGTCTGATGAGCCTAAAACGTGCCCATGGTATAAAGCAACATATATACCAAGTTTGGTTTGATTCGGTCCATGGGTTTGGGAGGAGAAGAGGAACAAACAGACAGACAGACATTCAGACAAACAGTTTGAAAAAGATATATAAGATTACCGTTATATTGGCCCAAAATTACGTAAAATATTTAGGTGAAAATTCCTCCTGGTGTAGGTCATAAAATGAGCTGTATGCAAAGATTTTGCTGCTCTCCATATAAGATTTGTTAACTCACCCTTAACATTATGAGTTGCGATGGATTTTTGTGGATATTAGCCATAGCCAAATACGTTATTGCCAATAATTTGCTACCAAATCTGGAAGTTTTGGTAAAAGAGATTTTCATTGGGGGAAATTTTTGTGAATAAGGGTCGCAGCAGCCGACTCCGAGTAGGATTTCACTATTTTGACATGCAGGGGTATTTTTCTACTTTGTATATGTCACTGTCTTTTGCGCAATTGAATTTTTACTCCATGCTTATGTAATTAATGTTCTATATAAAGGTTACTGTTTCCAAGGATTCATTTTTATAGTGACTCTTGTCATGCTACTGTTAATTTCACCATTTGGTGACCCTCTTCAAATGCATGCCGCGAACTCGGGACGGGGTTTCGAGAGAGAAGTCTGATAAGTTTCATAAACCCTAAGAATTAGCAAGTTGCGTAGTTGAAGGTTCCTGCCGTAGTAGGGATTTATAAAACACTGCCGAACGGACAGAAAGAAAGGCAGTATGATCTATAGTCATACGAACTAACAGACAAATAAACATTTTTAGTCTGACATTTAAATTAACATCTTTAGTAATTTTACCATAAACTCTCCAGGTAGATAAAAAATCATCCTTGCTGTCTTTTAGAATATCCTCCGTCAACACCACTTACTTGAACAGCTGAATATCTGAAGAATATTGCTAAAATGATGGGTGAAGGATCCTGGTAGAGATTTTTGTCAAAATTACATGAACACATTCTTGTATTTAGGGGAGACTGCACATGTGTTTGCAACCGATCTTCCTCCTCTTACTTCCAGAGCAAAAGGGCATCCTCTCCTTTTCTTACTCCTGTGTGCTTATCCCTATCGCCATATTAAATTGGTACAACCATCCATAAACAAAAACTTGAGGCCTGAACCATTGGTTTGAAACTCCGAGTCAGCAAATGTTTTTCTTAGAATCGAAATGTGTAAACTGATATTGAATCGGCTAAAATGGTGACGGTACGATCCGTTGTTGTGTGAGGAATCAATCCATCAAAGAGCCACCGAACCCCCAAGTTTCGACAATGAAGATACTCCTTGAGTGTCGGTCTAATACTAAATCATTCCATACACCTTTTTTGTTCATCGTTTAGGCCAGGCACGTCTTTCACATCACGCATCTGATCATTCCGAAGCAGACAGCCACGCCAGATTCATGTGATACCCTGAATGAAGAAGAATTGTTCGATATCCAAGATTCGCATGATTTGATCACCCTTGGCTGGATCCACGTAAGTAGTGTGCCTTCTTCTTTGTACGCTTTGTATCGTGAATTAGGTCGTGCTAACCATGACACTCTCTGACGTAGGCGTATCCAGGGTTTAACAGAAAACGTGTTTAATATACCATTCTGTCGCCGTTCGCCTCCCCTGGATATTTTATAGTGGTTGCAACACTGTCTTATGAGTTACAATTTCCCTTCAATAAAAACGGGCGTTGTCTTTTGAGCATCATTGTCATTGCCTTTGTTGATTGATGATGCAATTTAAGAAACGAATTGCTGTAAAAGTACTCTTAGCGTCATGTAAGTAACCATTAGTCATGCAGAGCAGTACTAACAACTAAAATCGGCGTATAGAAGGGGTAAAACTGTTGACACATTTGGTCCTTACGTTCTTTTAAATTTGTAGTGTCAACAACAATGAACTCCATGATGATTTCTGAAAGATGGTGGATGTCAGAGTGATACGCACTTGTAAACTAGTTCTGTACATCAGAATGGAAGAAAAACACATTGCTGGTTGATAATACTGTAAAATTATTACTGCCTGTTAAGTTTGGGAACCGTTTTCGATTCTCCTTGTGCGTGTTTAAGTAAAGAGAAATATTTACGGGGTAGCGGTGACTTAGTGTTAGGGCGAGATCGGTCGCCAAAGAACAAGGTAGTTGTAAAGTCGTCGTTGTTTACTTCCACTTTTATTCTGTTTTAGACGCATCCAAGTCAGACGAGTTTCCTATCCAGTGTTGATCTTCACACGCAGTATTCGTACCAACAGTTGATGCCCGAAGCGATTGCTATTGTCTGCGCACCGAAATACGACCAGTAAGTGGAGTGGTGTTTCTATCAACAAGTAGTAGTTTCAAAGCTGAGAGTGAAAAAGGACACGCTGAAGGGGACGAGTCCTGTTTAAGAGTCCCATTGATACTCTTTGCTTTGTTATTTATTTTTATAAGGTTGATATTAAATTGGTGGCAATATTGAAAAATTGAACTTTCTAATTAATATTACTGAAAAGTACATTGAATTCCATAGATGATACATGTTTTATGGCAAGATTGTCTCTGTTTGACCTTTTGAACCAAAGAATTGTCCCGAGTACTTAGAGCTGCCCTGGTTTCGTAAAGCTTCGCTATGATTCAAAAACTACATTTAAAAGGCCATAGAGAAATGTTTCGGCGCTGTGACCCCACGCGTAGTTTATACATGTAAGAAAGCTTTCTCAACTAACCACTTAGACCGTTTGCCCTCCACAAATTGTAGCAATGTCGGACGCAAGACTTTGAGGTTAGCTGATAGAATTAAGCAGCAGGTGCCATCTCAGCATTCGTCAAGTACCAGCTCCTACAAGAAAACAACCGCCTCGAGTTTCTAAAACCAAAAGCACTGCTAAGCAGTGTGACTCTGCCATAGGGCAGCATTCGCTTGAAAATCCAGACTGTGCGAAATTATGTATGTATGACTGCTTCTGTATCATAGGTAAAGCAAGATCTGCCTTTCGCTTAGTCGTTCTGGAATACGTCCACATAAAGCAAGAAAACTGTTGCTTTGTAGACAAAAAGAATCTGTCTTTACATTGGGCCTTTTCGGTTATTCATTCAGTTCCATAGACACTGGCTGGTCAAAACAACACCAATCTGGCAGTCAGAGTTCTGATTGGCTGCTTTTAAAACACAATTGGGTTAGCTTTTCATTGATTTCTTCTCAATTTCAATTCTGACGGTTTTGTACTGTGAGGAGTGTCAGACGAAAAATCCTTTTAAGTACTCACCTGTGGCAGGAGTTTTAAAGCGGTGAACAATCAATAAAACGTAAAATTTGTCACCATAAAGCACGTCCTAAACAAATTAGACGTCAGAGCAGAGTTCACATTGATACGTGCTGAATTTGCACTTCTCGTTACACCCTCATGCAGTAGTAAACAATTATTGTCACTGATGGCCATATTTCTGTATATCTTAGTTTTATAAAATGGAGTGATTTTCCTTTGTATTTATGGCTGTTGATTTCTAATTTGATTTCCGTACCCATAATCTAGAGGACCTAGGTCTCCGCCTGTGAACCACTCGTTCACGCGTCCGTTTAGTTGGTCGATATCCTATGATACCCAGGGAAACCGTCGGAGTACTACTTTCTTTGAACGTTTATTTATTTCTTTAGATTGGACATCCAGGTGCGAATACCAAAGACGTGCTTCGTTGCACTCTTCATCCCTTTCCTTCATTTCCGAATTGTACTTGTATGAACCAGATTCAGAAGAGTGATACAGAACCTGCAGTCGGTATTTGCAAGTAAATTAAGTTTCTAAGTTTCTCTTCACGTTGTTTAGTGTCAACCATTTCTTTATGTAGTAAAAATAACCAATAGCCTGGTAGCATTCTACCGGTTAAGAAAGGGAAGTAGTGATGTTGCCAGACCGATGGCTCACGGCGACTGTTTAATTCGTTTAGCCGACGCCCCTAAAACGTAACGACAGTTGCTTTGTTCTCCCCATTTTCTCATCATTAATACGGTTAGGGGGATTGTTTTTTTAGGTTGGGTGTTTACCAGCTCACTCCTTCCCATGGACTCGAGTTTATTGGTAAATGTAGAAAGCATGGTTTTCATCCTCATCCAAAGGAGCCGCCTCTATTCCAGGTAAATACAGTTGCTCGTTATTGTTAGGGAACGCGTAAAATGCTGGAATTTTAGAGATGTACTTTACTAGAATGGCTAGAGATGCACTTTGCAAGAATAGTTAGAGATGTACTTTGCAAGAATAGCTAGAGTTGTACTTTGCTAGAATAGTTAGAGATGTACTTTGCTAGAATAGCTAGAGATGTACTTTGCTAGAATAGCTAGAGATGTACTTTGCTAGTATAGCTAGAGATGTACTTTGCTAGAATAGTTAGAGATGTACTTTGCTAGAATAGCTAGAGATATACTTTGCTAGAATAGTCAGAGATATATTTTGCTAGAATAGTCAGAGATGTACTTTGCTAGAATAGTCAGAGATGTATTTTGCTAGAATAGTCAGAGATGCATTTTGCTAGAACAGTTAGAGATGCATTTTGCTAGAATAGTTAGAGATTTCCCTTTGATAGGGGTTAGGGTTATTGTTAGGGTACTAGTATCTACTCTCACACAGGGATTCTAGCCAAGTACATCTGGGCAGGGAAAATTTCTATGATAGTATAACTAGCAAAGTACAATACTGGCATTTTATCATGTCCCCTGCAACAAGCACCCTAGAGCATCCAAATTTTAACTAGTGATTATTACAAAACATGCAGATAACTTAAGGTCACCTCAGCCTAACATCTGTCCAAATAGAGGCCACCACAGGTTAACTATCAGTGTAAAGTTTATGACCATTCTCCTTTTCCCTATCCCTGGCTAGACAACACCTGCCAAATAGTCAGGGAGGACCATCACAAAGTACCTTTCAGTTGGCAAAATGTCTTAAAATTAGACACTATGCAGTCCACATCTCAAGAAAAACCCCATCATTGCAGTCACATTGTAAAAACAACTTGTAAATACACCTCGGTAATAAATTAGTTGAACAGAACAGGACATCTCCCATATTTTCCGTTGGGTTTGTTGAATACTCAATACAAAAGAACAAAACTACTGTCAAAGCCAAGATGTGCTGCTAACACAACAAATCAGGATGTAACACATTGTAGAAGCAAGAAGGCTAAACATAGTTGAATCAGTTATGTTAGTAATGACTTAAGCAGTGTTCCTCAAATTTGTTTGGGAATTGCATAATGTGGACTCCTAGTCTATGGCGGGTACTCCTGAAGAGCTGACTGAAAGAGTAAAAGTATGGAAGGAAGGACTCAAGGTAAAGGGATTCAGAGTGAACACGGCCAAGACCAAAGTTCTTGTTAACCAGCCCAACACAGAAACGACAAGTCACAAAGCCACCTTCCACTGTACTGTCTGTAGCAAGGAAGTGAGCAGTAAATTACTGTTAGCAATGCAAGTAGTGGGTACATAAGCGCTGTTCATCTGTTTAAGGTCGTCTGTCCTCAGTACTAGACTTCAAGTGCAGCAACCCAGACCCACCTCCCACTCTTACCACTACAACCAGTTTTATTGTAAATAAGGAGACCCTAGACACAGTAGAAACCTTCTGCTACCTAGGGGATGTAATTGGACAGGTAAGAGGATGTGCAGATGCAGTTATCACTTGCATCCACTCCTCATGTAAGAAATTCAGGGAACTGCTCCCTGTGCTGACCAACCAATGCTTTTCTCTCCACAAAAGAGGCCACGCCCATAGGGCATGTGTAACACAGCATACTGCTGTACAGCAGCAAGACCTGGCCAGTACATACTGAAGACATCAGGTGACTGAAAAGGAATGACAATGTCATGATCTGGTGGGTCAGTGGCGCAAACATAGGAAAGGTTAGACCACTGTCATGAATAGAGAGTATCTGGGCCTACAGATCATCTACCTGGCCCTGCAAACATAGAGGCTAAAGTGGTATGGCCACATCCAGCAAATGCAAGAAGATTCCTGGCACAAGAGGATCACCACCGTGGACATCAGCAACTCAACATCCCTAGAGGCCAACCAAGGAAGCAACAGATTGGCAATGTCAAAAAGGATCTGAAAAGATCTGAATCTGATTCCTGAGCACACCCAAGATCATAACATGTGGAGACAAACCAGGTGAGTAACAGCAAACCAAAAGCCACAACCAATGTTAAACAGAAAAAGTCATATCACAATTTTTCAGCATACAGGTCCTCACTCATAAATTTCACTACACAACATGAATTGCAGCCCCCAACCCTCATCCAAAAAGGAAATATTTGACATTTTAATCTGAACTTATATATTTGTGGATCACAAATCCCTGGAATGAACAAATGAAGACTTTAAGATCAGTTTTTAACTTGATGTATGAAAAATGCCTCCCCTATTTTGTAAACATGGCACGGTAAATATACTTAAAATGTCATTTATCATCCCACATTTACTGTAAATCTCTAGTAGCCTGCTCAAATCTGTCAAGCAATGTTTTCAAATGGACTTAGCAATGCTCAAAATGACCTACAGCAATCAACCAGTAGACTTTTTAAATGATAACACAATATCATATCATGCCTTTTGATTTCCATACCACAACTTGAGCCAAGAGTGGAGATTTGAGGAGCCTATTTGACAGTCCCTCAAGTGGCCCTCACTGGCACTGGACACAATTTTCAAACTACCTTAAGTAAAGAGTATGACTACTAAACTGAATTATTAGTAACTTTAAATGGCTAGGGATGTGCTACTACTGCTTTTGGTTCAGAATTCCAGTTGAGTAGGAAGAGGTATCAGTGAATAAAGGGTTTCTTGAAAAACAAACAAGTAAAATCTCCACATGTAATAACTTAAATTTAAATGGAATTTCCACCTTCACTGTACAATGTAAGATAACTGATGACATCATGAATATTTTCCTTCTCCAATTTAAGTGAAACAGACAATTGCATCATGAGAGTTACTCCTTTAACACAGCTAATGCTTCATAGTTGGAGTGCTCAAATGAACACTGCATACCTAAACCCTTTATGGAAACATGTTATAGCCTCTCAAATACCATAAGATTGGCATAGAGTTCTACTGAGTAATAAACCCAACCTGCTGTAGCCTAATGACTGTTATGTTTAATGAGTCAGATACCACTGAAAAACTGCCTGAGTTGTCCTTTCAACTTTGTATGTATGTAAGAGTATTAAGGTGCTACACCAAAACATATATACAAGGAATAAACTGACATATGGTACTACAGTAATAATGAAACACCATCCTTTCATCAGCTTTATGTTATTCTTAAGAAATTTGCTTTGCTTCTCATTGCTGTTCCTACTGCTGCTGCCATGATGATTGCAGGTAGCTCACACAATGGCAAGGGCATCATGGGAGCATCAACTAGAACTTTTTTACCCATCATCTCTCTATTAATGGGAAAAGCTAGGTCAACATTGCCACAGCTCGTGTATTCCATACTTCGTAGTAAACATTTCCCTTTTCATTGTAGTACTAATACACTAGTGATCAACTATTTAGGTCACTAGTGATCAACTATTTAGGCCAGGTTTCTTTGCTATTTCATAACGTAAAATTGACAACATCTCCCTTGTTTGGAGTGAAGGCAGTAAATAGCCTAAATCTATCTACAACGTAACCGATACATATTATTGAGGCCATAAACAGAAAGAAAAGATATTTTTATCTCTGAAGAGGCGGGAAATTTCTCAGCTGATCGTGATACACTGTGCTCTTCAATGACAGAAAATTTTGGTAAGGAATCTCAGCCCTA
>JAAAKL020004738.1:0-20413 GCA_010016065.2 Carybdea cf. marsupialis auct. non (Linnaeus, 1758) | reverse complement strand
TTTTAAAACTAATTTTGGCGTCTAATTTTTTCCATTCCTCTCAACCCCTAACCAAGATAGACAGGCAGACAGACAAGCAAACAATATTTACCCTTTGAGTTAGCAATTAGCTCAAAGTTGAATAATTGAAGTAGCCGTTGGTCCATGATTGTTACGTATTCCATTCAAAATACGTTAAAAGCGAAGAACAGTCTTTCAAATTCCCTCTATACTTACAGCGCATCTTGTCAAATCTAGCTACATCTCTTTTCACGCCTGGAGATACTCTTATGACAAAATTGTTAATCATTAACTGCCTTTAAAAAGTATTTCACTACTATGCTTAAACAGTAGCGTCTGTTTCGATATCTTTTAGAGATGCTTGCATCATCATATCGATATTGGAGTTGTCTTTGTTTGGAAAGAAACGTAAAATGGCCTTAGGATTATTTGATTCGTTCTTCACAATTTCCGAAAACCTGGATATAATAATCTGGCAGCAAACACTGTTTTTCAATTACGAAAATTGCCAACGGGTCATCCCTTTACAACTTAAGACTTCGGTGTAAATCGCTCTTCAAATACTTGATCTATTACTTCATGTTTAAGAGTACTTTAAATATGCACGAGCATGGTGAACTTTTTGTAAGGCTGGCATGACAACTTCAAACCGAAAATCGTCGATTTCTCTTCCTGACGTCTTAAAGAGTTCTGTCTCAGTTAGTACTCGATTTCATAGCGTACAAAAGGCCGGTGAAGCTTTGCCACAGTGCTAAAAATAATTTTGCGGAGTGTCCTCAATTTGTCAATATGGAGCAAATTTACAGGGTATGGAAACAATGCACTGGTCTACCGAGCTAGCTTATAGTTCCATCAGGATGATATCCACTCTAAGTCGCAGTTGATCAATGTAAGCATTTCGAAGTAAACAAAAGGGAGCGTCTGCTCTTCATTTAGATTGGGGTTGTCGTGATTGAAGAATGTACGTTTTTAGGAGTCGTCTAAGTGCTCTTTGATTTCAGAAACATTACAAGACCAACGTTGTTGGTTTACGCGAGTTTCTAATCGTATTCTCTTAAGTCCCTACAGTTTGCCATCCCTTTTCAATGCTTATGGTTTGATATTCACTCACAATCTGATAACAAGTCACAATGTGGTATGTTCTTAAATGCAAACTTTCCCCGCCGACTTCAGGATAGCAAAATCCGCTGTCGAGATTCCAAGAATTTACTTGAAGCCTCCCCGATGCGGAACGATAGAATCAAAGAAGAAACAATAGACGACTTAAAGAGCTAACACTGTTCCTCACTTATTCTCTTCCGATTTAACAACTTCGTGTTGGTATAATTCTGATATTTTTTGCTCATTTTAGAGACAAACATGCGATGATATTGACCTTAAAGTGGATCGAGTAAGAGACATATTCCAAAACATTACATCGACCATGGACGAGAACAGTGTTCTTTTATTTAACGCTGGTGCTCACTATGTTAAGGTACATAGAGTATTAATTTACTAATGTTATAATACTCCTTTAACTTGTATTAGTCTATTCCCTTATAGCATATTAAAGCATAGAGTATGCCACAAGCGGAGTTCACCTTGTCATGTTTCTACTTCGAACTCCTTCATACACGAACCAAAGTAGTTAAGAATGCAGTGAAACATTCTGTTTCTTGATGTTAGCGAATGGAACCAATACTTTAGGTTAGCTACATGTTTTTCGCATTTTATAATAAACATCTATTTTATTACAAGCATATGTTATGACTGACGTGATAAGGCAGATAATTTTACAGACAACCACTCTCTGCTTTTTATTATTCACTGTCACAACTTCAAAGTTTATGTGCATTCAAGCATTGCATTGCAATTTGGTTTTGTTGAAGCCCCCTCCTGTTACATAGGAAACACTCTCCACCTCCTTGAGAGAATTGACGAGAATACAAAAGTCGCATGTTAAAGTCAATTAGAGATTTTTGCATTTAGGTAGCTCCCTTTTGATGCATTAGAAATGTTTTCTCTGCCATCAACGAAATAGAAGAAACTACGTCAAGCATTGCACTGCATTAGGTTTAATTGAAGGTCTCTCTTGATTTATAGCAAGCGTATTTTATGTCATTCATTCTCTAGTATACCATCAGCGTTGAATGGCAAACTCCAGGTTTTGTAGCTACAATTGTGCATTCTGGCAACATTTTCCTACTCCATATAAGCCTTTATAAGACCTCCTCACCCGTTGTTCCTCCACTTTCTAGTTTCACTACTTCGGTGGAACTCCGGAGCCATAGGTTGAGGTGTTATGAGTAGGAAATGTTGCATGTGAGCAGGAAAGCCATTATCTGAGATAAGGCGATTTAATGTGTTTACGAATGAAGACAAAGTAAGTTGGAGGCCATAATCTGGGATCTTATTGCCAGATGTTTATCACCAGATTGATCTTATTTAATCTTCACATCTGATACTCATTTGCCATTACCACCTTGTTTGTTGCACAACTGGACAAGGATATCTGTCTTGGGTTTTCTGGATAAATAACATTATTCTTCTTAACCTGTCTAAGGTGCCATCATCTTGGGAGAGATGATGAATGATACTGTTAAGGCTGTACTGGCCTCTCTATTGTGTTCTAATGGTTTTCTACGCAGATGGACGACGCATCGTTGCAGAGGGCAGATAGGCATGCCCTTAGGTATTGGATTTCATGGGTCCACTGAAATTATCCTTCTTACTCTAAAGCCATGTCTAGTTTCGGTGCTTGCGTCCTACATAAGAGTGCAGTGAGTAGTCTGCAATCTAATCATATATGTTCTTATCTTTTTACTTCCGATCAACAGATCATTGATATTATTTTCTTCTGCAAGAAATCTCTCTTTTCAAGAAACAAAAACGATGAGAGTGTAACAGAGCGACCCATTGGATGTTTATTAACTTCACAGTAAATTTGGCGCTGGTCAACAAGGCTCTGTATTAGCCAAATTTAAAAATACCCCATTGTACTATTCACCAAACAACGACTTAAAATGATACCATTCTGCTACTTTCATATGAACGATTTTCTTTTTATGTTTTCCTAACTAGAACACCGCTTTTCACAAATATAAGGAGACAATAAAAGCCTTTGCTGAGGTAATACAAAAAGAATTTCGCGGATTTCCTATCTGGCGAGATACAACGGCCATTCATGTTCAGAACATGTTAATAATGGGAGCATTTCGTCGCTATGTCACCAACCAGGTACTTCTTAAAATGTTTTGTTTACCTCCTTTACAAACTTTACGCTTCTACATTGTATACAAAAGTGATAAGGAATTGTTTTTATTGAACTTTTATTTCATGTTATCAAATCAAGTTATACCTAATAAAAGTGTTTACACCTTCAAGAGTTTATTCCATTATTGCAGATGTGAAATCATGTGGTTTACAAAACATATATATTATCAAATGCAAGTATTAAAGGTTTAAGTATGCACTTCAAAGTTTTATATCAGGTAAAACGTATAGGCTGGCACTGCCTGCAATAATGCATTTCATATCTACATATTTGAGAGTTGCAATGTTTAGATTTAAAAATATGTTTCCCAGCCAGATCAGTTGGGCATATCACTCCCCTCCTCCTAGCTCTACAATACAGAGTTGATTATATCAGAGAGCTGATATACGTTTCATTAGCAAAATGTTTACCTGGCACATAGCTAACATGGTGGAGATAATGAAGTAAGGAACTCGACACTATGTTTTATTATGTTGTGAAGTAAGTAACACTTGGCCTTATTTCATTCCCAGTGCTTGGTAAACAAGTATTAAAACTTTCTTGTTTTAACTGAAGGGGAATATTCCATTTCCATATAGCTTGCATCTATCTTCATGTGTCAAGGGTTTAATCAGACTCCAAACTACCTTAAGGCCAATTGTTGACATCCTAAAATAATGCTACTTGATATTAAAACATTTACTAGCCTGTTATGTCACTTTTACTTGACGACATGGATTGCACGTGCAGTTCTCAGACAGTTACAATAATAACTTAACAATGTAATATCTCTGTCTACTGACTGATAGTACGTACGTATCTACCGATATATTACACATACACAAGATCATTCCTCATTTCTTATCAAATTCATACTTGCATGCATAACTACAGAACATATATGACTCACACCATGCTATTAGTAAATCCTTCTCTAATAATGACCTGTGATATTTATCTTCAATTCCTGGTAACATTTATTCTTTTGTCATTGTTGTTTGTTACAATTGACGAAGTTTCTGCTTGCCTTATAGCTCTTTATTTGTCCATTGTATGTCAAGATACTGGAATCTTTCAGAAACATAAAGCTTTATCAAGAGCCTGACCTCTCCTTTCATATGCAAGTTTATAACATCTATAACTCATAAAGGACTTCTAAGGATATACTGTATCTAAGGATATGTGTTTGTATCCTTGCTTTTCAACATGTAAAAGAGGAGCTGCTGTTTCATCCTTGCTAATGGAATAATTGGCAAAGCTAGCTTTTAGCTTTCTTAAATTGATCCTGTCATTTCTTTGCAAACACAGGTATGCAAAGATTGAAGGTAAGAGGATGGTTCTTCAGGTCTGTCTAGTGACAGTACTACATGAAACATGAAGCATTAATAGACGTTGATATTAAAGCAACTATTCTTGATCAAACGAAGTGTTGTGTAACACTTGACATTAAAATATTACAAAGGTTTTGCCAATAAACTAGAGAGAGTGTTCAAGAATTCTCGTGCATGCACGAGAAATTATTTGTATTGTACATATCATAACAACTACGTTGACAACGACGTCAGAAACCATAGGCATAAAATTATCGATAAACATAACATATGAAGGCAGAAAGACGTTCTGTTCTTGCCCAAATTACTCAGTGACAATTTAACAATAGAAAACCAACACTTCTCTTACGGTACTATCTTGGGCAATATGTTTACCTTCAATTTAAAGGAGGGCTGTAGTTGAACTGTAACTCTTCTCTCTCTTCCAAATATTATCCTTGCACAGACTCACATCTTCATACGATACAAGATTGCTTCCAAAGGCATTACCCAATGATAGGCCTGCATATCTATCCATGATATTGTGCTATAGTTTATTTCCTTTCCATTTCTTCGATTTGTCTTTGATGTCATATTGTTTGGTAAAAGCATAAAAAATTTGTGATAATTGTTAAACTTCGTGACATTTAAATTTTTTAAAAGCCAATTGGGTTATAAAGGTTTGCTTTAAGGTTGTTTGGAATTTATTTGCTTGTGAAGACGCTGGTTGATATATTTCATTATCTTCAATTTAATCTATCTTGATAATGATGCTTATTTGAAAGTCATGTAATGCTCACCCCGGTTTGTCAGTTAAATCGTGTAACGCAAAAAGTGGGCTGTTACTTATAAGCCATCAATTCTTCCCATCCTATGCCTTATGCTACCGCATACTCAAGTGGATCTTTAACCAATTAGTAATAAAATATATTTCTGAATAGGCACCTGCTGTGTAAGTCTCTACTGCCATTATCTTCAAATTGCTTTCTTCGGTGTGAAATATGATCCGAACTGACTTTTCTATCCAAGATCTCATGTTTGATTGCTTATACTGTTTACAAGTGGCCGTAAGCACTGCTACTGTAGGTTTATTTCAATAGCGGTACCGGTTCCATGCCTTTTAATCCCCGTTGATAAATGCAATGATTACATGGGGCCTTTGCTTCATCGTAGGACACTGTCGGATTCAGTTTCTTTTGTTTATGTATACCTATCTGCCTGTCCTCAAGTCTCAATGACCCCTCGCTCTCCCCAATCTTGTGGAGAAGCACCATGTTATACGTTCCATTGCTCATCTTTCGGCAATGGCTAAAGTTCGGCCCCATCGTTTCGGCGGTCTTCCTCTTGTTCTTGGATTCTTAAAGTCGCCCTTATATGCTTGGAGCACTATGCTATTGTGTGGTCATCTTACTACGTGGCCAAATCATTATTTCTAATGATTTCTGAGATGTTGTTTTCAATGCTCAATTTTTGTAGATTTGATCGTTGTGTATTTTGTGTAGGAGTGTTATTCCTAGAATTGACTTTAGACAGCGCATTTCAAAAATGTCTAGTTTGTGTAGGAATATGGTCTTTAAAATCATTTTACTCTGCTTCAGGGAAATAGGATCCAAGTCTCGATAGTACTAACAGATTCTTCTATTTTTTTACATCAGTACACTGTCATTCTACCTCTACTTCAGAAACTGTCTAGAAATAGCTTCTTCTGAGCCTTGGAATTCTTTTCCTGAATTGTTTCCTTCTGCTGAATAGATATGCAAGCTTCTAAAGCTTGAAACACATTGCTATGTATCATCTTGATCGTATTAAATTCTCCCATATACATCAGACTGTCACATGTTAGGGGTCTCTTGGCATTGTTTCGAGGCACTATCCCCTCAAAACCCTACGCAATCGCACTTTTTCAGGCCCCAGAGTGGCGTGCTGTTCTATCAATAGAAACTTCCAATATCCGATTTCATTG
Organism: Carybdea cf. marsupialis auct. non (Linnaeus, 1758); assembly: GCA_010016065.2. NCBI lineage: Eukaryota > Metazoa > Cnidaria > Cubozoa > Carybdeida > Carybdeidae > Carybdea > Carybdea cf. marsupialis auct. non (Linnaeus, 1758). The sequence continues at coordinate 13,908 of JAAAKL020004738.1, read as the reverse complement.
TTTTAGTCGCAAAACAATTATTATTGTAGGAATGCCATTTTATCACGGAACCTCACTGGGCTCTTTCCACTATCTTGCATCACTTCCCCCTGACCAATAAAAGTGCCTAGTGCAATGTATCATGACAATATTGTTAAATCTTAAATTAATTCAGTTATTGTAACTATACAGCTGATATAGAGAGTAATTTATTTGGCATCCACAAGAAGAGTGTATCATAAATCAAAGCAGGCCATGATCATACGTTCCAGGTATCATGGTAAGAACTCCAACATCCAATGCTGCAGATAAAACATTTAATGCAATTGACTATAATTAATTCTCTTTTCAGCACTTCAAAACATAATTAGTTTATAATGCTTCCTTGGGACATCAAAGATTCAAAGTTTCTTCAAGAAGTCAATACTACCTACTAATAACATTTCGCAACACCCCGAATAACTTCCTCGCGTCAACAAGAATTTGCAAGGCACGTTATTAATAGTGTTTTTATGATGCGTAAAGAATTTCGTTTATATAAATGAGGAATAGGTAGTACACTGTGGATGTTATCAAACATATTCGTGAAATGATGACGAAAGTACTTTTGCACTTCAGAGTGTACTATGCTTTTGCGAAAGCTTTACACGAGCACAATTTAGCAAGCGCCTATCTTACTCGTTTAATTTAGCAGGCTTTAAACTCTAGTTGACAAAATTGTGTTCATTTTCTTGTTCCATTATCCCTACATAACAGTTCATAACATTTATCACGATTTCCTTTTACTTTTATGCAATAATACTTTCTATCGGGATAATGACATGCTGTGGCGGGTAACTGTTTAAGACAACCAATGCAGTTATCGCTCTTATAGATCATGCGGTAAACATCTTCTACATTTAACTTTAGAGGTAACTGGGTACGATACCCTTCGATTGATTGGTTATTCTTAACCGCACATAAAATAACATGGGCAGTTAGTGCATGTATTAGCATCTACTGCTATCTTTAATCTTAAGTTTTCCTTGAAAGGATAGCTTCCCAGTCCATATGCTCCGGAGATGCATTACCGAGATAGACATGCTATACACATGACTGTGACACATGTGGATAGACTGAGTCCATTCGAATGAATACGCAGCAAAGGCCCAAAGTTAAAATTCTCTAAAATGTCTGGTCAACTGCTTATCATTTTCATAAGATAATGCAAGCCGGTCATGTAATTTTGTAAGGCAGAAGGGGCATTTTAGAAAGGGAGAGAGATAAACTTGGTTTTTGTTTACTCTTTCGGAAGATAATCACCATCATCATATTGGGGCCTCAGAATTGACGGTCTCTACAATCTGCCACTCGAAAGGGTAGTACCCTAAGTAGGTCGAATAAAATATTTCTGTGTCGGGGACAAGATGCCTGAATATGTCTGAACATGTCTGAAGAGGTCTGAAGAGGTCTGAAGAGGCCTGCTTTCTTAAAAGGTACTTTAATAACATAAAGAAGAAAACGACTTACCTTTCCGCACTACCACAGCTTCCTGCGAATTGGACGCTTCTACGTAAGTTGATAACTCATCACTTTTCTTCTGCTTATAGTTGCCTGTGATGGACGCAGGAGTTTCTGTACCATACAATATTAATTCACGAGCCGAGAAATGATACATGTCTTAATCCTCTGCGACTCTGTACAATAATATTCTACTGTAGAACATCAATAAAATATAAAAATCGTATAAGACATAATCAATAAAAGATGATAAAAGAGCGACTCCAATTACTAGTGATAATTCTACATACCATTAGGTGCCATGTCACATGCAAGATCAACTAGGCTTTCACAAGCTGACAACTATTTGATAGCACTGTTTCTACACGTGAGTTCCTTCTAGACTTTACCTTTTTGTCCATCTCAGGTGAAGTACTCCACTTACTGCATTAGAATGCAGTGACAGCCCCGTTACAATACAGTAGTTCTGGTACTCTTCCTTCCCTCCGCCATGTATGCTATATTGTTTAAAATCTAAACCCAATACAAGATCAAATCTGTCTTGAGTGCTCTTGAATTGCTTCCAATCTCCATTTGATTATTTCTACGTAGTCATACAAAACTATAGTAATTTATTCTTATGTCTTCAGCAATAGCTTGATGATGTGCTGTACGGATCATAAACCAATTTGACCCCTTTGCTTTACTTAGAAGGAAAGTAATAAATTTATTAATGAGAAGATGAGATGTTACTAACTGTATGCAATCATATGTTTCAGGGGCAGATTCATAGTGAAGCAAGCAGACAATAAGCTTCAGTCACATTAAAAGAAATAATTGGGGAATCAAATAAAAGAGAATGGATCTTCCCTCGCTATATGTGAAGCTTTCCACTCATTGTTGCTCACTATTGTATTCTCAGAATCCTTGAATTGCTACTCGGAATTTGGTATCAAATCTTTCCTGCCACTTACTGACTTACTGATGCGATCATCACTTTGCGTAATGTATTTATGGAACCGAAGTTCTGTTCTTTAATTGAACTTAATTTCTTCTAAGAAAGCATCTGCCTCGGCATTCCTATTGAAGCTTCAAAATTAGAGAGTTGGAGTAAATGATCTGGGGTTTCTTTTCCTTGCTTGAAAAGGACCTTCTTTATAACCAAACAAGATTGTGGATTATTAGAACGATAACTGCTGGTTTAATTAGTAGACCGCACAAGAAAACGGATTTCGTTCAGAGCAGGCTATATTTTTCCAAAATACAAATTCTTAGATTTCCTTTCCAATGCCTACAAGAAGTGACAAGTCTTGTTGCTTCAATAACGAATACGTTTTGCTTCGTTACTGACGAGGTTTAATGCAAAGTCTTTCCGCCACCTATAAAATAAGATGAACGTCCTCAACCTGACCCTCAGGTACTCAAACCAGTGTTGTTAATAGAAAAATACTGCTCTAACATTGAAACGACGGAGTTCATAAACAATGCTAAGAGTATCTCTGAACGGCATTACAGATGTTGCATTACTTCTTATCATATGCGAAATTTAGAAAAGACTCAACTCTATGTACTTCCTTGCATGAAACTAGCTACAAATGTCCATTAACTCTCCATATTTATTCCTGTTTTACTGATAGAATATTTTGAATTGCAAATAATCTCGTATGACACACGACGCTACACGGCGGCATTAACCTCAGTTAACTCCTAGTTACGTACGTACACGTAACGTGTATAAAGGGCAACTACACTACGCATGTTCAATTTCTGGACTCAAGGTAAAAGACATTTAAAATCTATTAACTATGAACAATTAAACATGATCATGTCAGCTCAGAACATAAGCCGTGCTGACCTTCACTATCCATTTATGTCCTACTTCCTGATATGACGCATATTTTACACTCTTTTGCGTCGAGTTTCCTGTTTCACCAACCGCATATTAAGTTTTGTTGAAGAATCTCCTCCTTGAGCCATATTTGAACACATCAACTGATCTTGGAGTTGGTCACTGCATTTTAACGTTCTTCAAAACCACCAAAGGTGAAAGTATTTACAATCGGTCCAGAATTAGCATCTCTATGGTCAGATTTATCGTTATTATAATGAGTTGCTGTTTACATGGTTGCTGATTGTATGGTTGCTGATTGTATGGTTGCTAATTTTATGGTTGCTAATTGTACAGTTGCTGATTGTATGGTTGCTAATTGTATGAATGTATAGTCGCTGATTCTTCATTAACAAACTCCACAACGGCCTGTAAATTCCGCTCATTATTTTTGTCATCATATTACACACCGTCAGTTTCTTCATCCTCTTGAATCCAATCGTTAAAAAACTTAAAACTGTGCAAAACCAATCGTCTTCCTCGTCAAAGCTACTAGCTACTACTACATGCTATTAATTGTCTTTCTAAATCCATTCTTCATCAATTCAGCTGTTGGCATCTAGCAAATAAACTGGTTTATCATAAGCGAGACCCATTGTGATCGACTTTCTTTGCTCTTGCTCTCGCTTTCTAGATTAAAGGTCATAACAGCAAGAACGTCCTCAAGGTACAAATAACCGTCTCTCCTTTTAGAAATTAGATTAATTTTTATCATATGGCTGTTTCCAGCCTGTGAAATCTGCCTTCTCTCTCTTAATGTCCAGCCCGATGTGGGCCTAGATGAACTGAAGGCGATCTTAGTGGAGGCCGGTTAAGGAGGAGGTGCAAGCAAGCCCTTTGATGTTTATGTAGCTTGCCCTTGGACAAAAGTTGTTGATGCATGTGACTCTCTGACCTCCTCTTGCTTGCTTTACAGTCATTCTACCACTTAGAACTGCTTCTTCCAGTTCACCTAGTCTCATCACATGCCCAAGAAGCTTCATCCCAAGAGAATCCACCGTCCTGTTCTCTCTTATTTACTTCAAGATAAAGTAATTCATCAGGCCAGAACAGCTTAAGTTAATGAATTCCCATGATATCAGAACCATTTTGCAATGTTTGAAAAAAGCTGGAGGTATGGGTTTGCAATCAAAATACAAGGAGCCCAATACACACTTGCATCACTCGCACAAACCAATTGTGATGTTCTTTCTACTAACTTGGATATTGCTGTTGCCCTTGAATATTAGATAAGGGGAAGATCTAGGCAACAAGAAAACATAAACCACTTTCATGTATGCTGAGAATATTTTCAGGGTCATATGAGATCATACTGTGTAATGATGACACATGCACCCAAACATTCATAGCCTTCTTAATTCCATTCTGCTCATGTACCAAGAATCTGTTTTTGAAAACCTCCACGTGTTGTAAATCGGCTAAGCCACTTACACGATACTTTAAATTCGTAGGCCGATATCGATAATCTTTCTGCAATTTTCTTTGCTCTGATTTGCCGCTTTACACTGTTTATGGTATTAATCCAAGCAAATAATGTATATTATCTTTTACATCTTGAAACTGAGCAGCACCTAATCGAAATGTTATGTTTTAGTTCTTTTTCAGAAGAAAGCATAAAGTTTTTGAATAACTTCATTGCTCTCTTGGATCGGGGCCTCGCCCATTTCATGCTCTCTGGCTAGGATCTGCTGAAAAACAATCCTGCAAAAATCATCTTCCTTCTGTAAACACAAACGTTCTTGCAACAGACGTATGACTCAACAACCAAGAAATAACAATAGAGGCAGCACGCTTTGATATTGACTGCCAAGTTGCCAAGTACCCACACATATGTTTGCACAAGCTGGTCACGTTAATGCACACAGACTGTAAGCCATTACTCTGCTTTCTGCTAAAGTAACTGATGATTCAGTATAAATTATTTATCAACGAGCTGTTCAATAATTGTAAAAATCATTACTCCTAACGTGTGGAAAGGTTTATTATGCTTATTACCGTTGGTTGAGTGACTGATCTTCAGTGGATGCAACCAATGCTTCCTTCGTCATTAGTAGTCTAAACAACGATGGACAATCATGAGCTATTTAGTGCTTTATGGGCAAGGGCGTCTCCTCCAAGCTACTAAGGATAGCAGTTAAATATCACACTTGATCAACTTTAACTAAGGTGCATTAAGTGTCTGTACCAGAAAAGATGTCGTTTGAATGGCCTTTCGACTATTGGTGGTTGTGTTTTGTATTCTTGGGAGGACTTCTTGAAAATGAAGATGTATCTGTGTATCTGCGATTATACTTGTGAGACCTTCTCTTTAAATCACATCAAAAGAAAGGATAAAATATGGTACAGTCTATGCATAGTTTTTAACCTCCTTGAAACCTTTTTCTAATTACTATAGTTGTAAAGGTAAAGAAGTCACTAATTCATGTCACACTTCTCGGTTGGTATGGACTTGGTAAGGGTACTTACGTCGATGTTATCTATTTAACTGAAGGAAGATATTGGCAATAAATCAGTGACGGCTTCTGCGACTTTCTTTGTGCTCTCTATCCATTAGAGAAACACGAAAAGATCGAGAAGAAACTCTTTTCGGCATTCTTCATGTATTGTTTGACGTTTCATGCTAGCCAGATCAATAATAGAGGCGAGACGTTTTATCCTTGGACTATATCCGAATCAGAAATCCTGTTGGTGACGTAGTATATTGGTTCTCTAGTATGTTTTAAACTATATTAAACATTAAAGCACTTAGCGGCTTTAATGTACTTTAGACAGAATGGCGACAAGACGGTAGGCTTCCCATGGCCAAGTCACAGGGGACACAGAGGCTAGCCATGATTGCATAGACCTGGCTATCCGGTGGAGTGTTGGTAGCTAGTGTGGCTACTATAGAAATGGAGTATGTTCTCAACGGAGTTCCCTTACTTCTGTTGGTAGAGCAGCACGCCACAAATGCGTAGGTCACGGTTTCATTCCTCACTGGTGACAAAATTTCTATTTCTTCAGTTCTTTCAAATTTAATGTAAGTCTGTCAAATGACAGAGCCATAGGCACAACCGATTCAAAGCGGATCTGAATGCTTCAGTAATAGGAGAAACGTTCTAATCTAAGAGCGGTAACACATAGTTCAGTTGTCTCAAATACTGATAAATCTGGACACATGTTCCATAGTAGTTTGCTATGGTTTTGCAGCTGATATATCTTTTAATGCAAATGATTTAATAATATCTGCTATTTTGGAATTATAATGACATGATAACTTTACTCCCATGTATGAGGTGCATAAAATAGTTGAACTTGCATTCAGCTTGCCACAAATTTTCAAGCTTGTGTAACTCTTTCCCCAAGTCCAATATAGCTGCCTCTGTACCTACAGTAGTCATCGACCCTAAAAAGTAAGGAGACATTTGATCCTCTAAAATATGCAAAGAGTGAGAAAAGTGATCTCAATAAGCTAATACAACTGCCACTGTGTCTGTAGTAATCTATCTTTTAAACGGCAGACAAAGACAATAAGGCAGAGACTTTTTGCCTATCTTCTAACAAATACTAGAACTAATATTGTTCATTAGAACAAACCCATTTATTGTGGTATGACGTCACATTAGCGATGACACAAAACCAAAGGCGATTTGACCAGGCAAAGTTGAAGCTGTTGTGCTAACCTGTCCTTTACCGGTAGATACAGTCTGTGTGCCTTTTGAATGTTTCGCCTCCCCGTGTATGATACCTGCGTTGCCTTCCGCTGTCGAATTGACAAAAGGAGTGTCCACGCTCACAGAAACTCAGATGGACGAGCTAGCAGCTATCTTCAGCTTCTTATTCTTGGTTGGAGGTGGAGACTGCTCTGTAGGCGATCGCCTTCTTTTGGAGAATCTATCAGTTGAAATCGAAAAGATAGAAGAAAAATAAGGCCGTGGTGAGTGTTTCAGCCCGCCAACAATATTAAGTTTCTCTTGTTTACCGAGTTAAATATAATGTAATAGCATTCAGAAGCAGAGCAAGTCCTCCATTGCTACACAATACCAGAGCAGTAAAGGGCAAGAGTGAAACAAATAGTGTATTGATGAACAAGTAACAGAGACAAGGATTCTCTGCGTAGTAAATGTAATGTCAACACAGATACTCGTGACTATCTTGGCAGGAAATCACACAAACACACACATAAGCAGATCGGCCGTGGTGAGTTTCAATAAGATTCCACTGCTGAAGAAAGCTCTGTAACGAGAATAAAGTAATTGTTAACAGACTTACCTGAGTAACCGCAAGATTTTCTGGTTAGGATTAGGATATTTCTGAGTTTGTTCTTTTCTTCCGGCTAATGCAGACTGCAAATATTGGTGTGTTGGTCGACACTCAGCTCCGTACAGCCCTCACCGTAATGAGGTCTAACCCAGCTCTGACATTTCTGTCGATTTCTGTCTAACTTGCGATGACAGAACCCTCTTCTTTCATTGCCTCCCAATCAAAGTGTCTTGAGTCACTGACACACTTACCTTAGCAGCAGTGTTTGTGGACCATGGCTATGAAACTTTGAATCTTAAAGAATATCCAACACACAAGAAGATAACACGAGTGACGCTGTACACGATTGCTTTGCTTTGAAGTCAATTCTTGCCCGGTCTTTTTTATTTTGACTGACGTAATATCTATTTTTAGAAATAAAGGCTTAAATGGGTTTGTGATATTAAGAATACAGGCCACGCGTCAGATTCTTGTCTTACATTTCTGGCAGTGCTACTTAAAATAATACTTAAAATAATGCTAATAGCGCTTTTACACTGCCTGCCTCGACTTGGTTATACATAGAACAGACTAAAGAAATGTCAGTAAGTAGATAATCTCTTGGTATGACATTCCTGGCGAAGATAGGAGGAATCGATAATTACTATTGCGAAATAATCAAAAGACCTTAGCTCTAAGACGACCATACACGGGAAATCTTCCGTTCATTTAACTGTCTTGGTATTTCTCGCTTTACAAAACGTGATAGAATGGTGAAAGTTATTTTAAGGCACACCGGGCCTGAATCTTCAAAATTTCTCAAAAGCTTAGAAGTAATGGCTAGTCTAAATTTTCCGATACGAAAAATTTCTATTACTAGACCCCTTTGTGCATCTAAAGGGGCAATTCAAGTGAACACACTACGCAACGACTGGGGGAGACAAAAGTTTGGACTGAGAGTGAAGTTCGTGGCGAAAGCGTGGGTAGCATGTTCCTAATAATAAAAAGGTCATAAAAACCACGGAAATAAAAATCTTCTTCACTTTGCTACCTTCCTTAAAGTTTATATTTAGTCGCTATAAAGTGAGACTGCAGATTTTTTACTACGCAAATCCTCGGAATGGAGACCACTCTGCCGAAGGAAATTCTCTTAACTTAACAATGAGCTGTTTTACTTGAGAAAACGTCAGATCTAGCTACTGCTCCTGGAAAATGATACAGAGATGGAGTCGAAAGCGCCCTCCGTTCCATAAACTTGGTGTCTCTTTCAGTCTTTTTAGAAATGGGGCATTTGACAGGAAGTAAATGGATCCATGAACTTCGATAAAGGAGCACGTGCACGTCCCTGGAAAACCGAGGGGGTACCTGGTACCTGCAAGGTTTCTTGGTGTTATTACCAGTGTCCGCATCCTGTGTCTTAACTTCCCAACAATGGGAAAATGTGTCTGTAAAACCAACTTATATATTGTTAACCTCCTGAGAGTCCTGAAAAAATATTATGTCGGGCCTGGAGGCTCTTGGGTTGGATCTAGAAAGTTACACAGAGAATTAATCTTCTTAAATAATAAGCCACTGTCCACGTCACCCATCGTTACAAAGTGAAATAAATTTTCCGCCGGGCAAAGTTCTTTATCTACGATCGCATTCTTACAAAATCGAATCTTATCTGTTATTACCTTCCCGTTATACAAAACCCTAATAAAAAGATTTCGAATCTTGAAGGAGATTGTATCCGTTAACGCAGTTTTTAGCTTGTCCGTTTTAAGAGACGATTTTAATTTCCAGATCTCAAATATGACCCTAGAAGCATATCGTGGCCATTTTCCATCACTGGCCCCTAAATTGAGAAGGAGGGGCGCTATAGTACTGTCATGTCCTGAGTAAAGTACAAAACGACGGAATCCAGACATTTTGATACTATTTGCGATGTTTTGTACAATATGAGACAGGATCGATGTAGTCTGTATTTCGCTGACTGGGCGATGTTCAGCAGTAATGTGTCTAAGACAGAAAGATTGAAATAGAAAGTTATAAAAACTATCAAACGGAACAATGTTCCAAACATGAATAAAAATCAGTCAATTTAAAAAACTGTTTATATACTCCCTTTTATTGTCTTTTAAACTATCAGATGAGATATTGTATCTCACAGAATTAATATATGCTTGTCAACAGTTCAGTAATCGGTAGATTAGTAATAACGTACAGAACTTAATTCGCTATCTGTTAGCCGTAAGTAAATAAAAGAAGATTGCAATATTAACAATCACATTATGAAGGATAAGTAATCTAAATAAAATGAATACAGACTAATGTTAAAAGAAACCGGGCTATAAAGAGAATAGGGAACACCAAGCGAAGGACAGATTGCTGAAGCGAGGATCTCAGACTTGCTATACCAGAGCTGTTAACTCCGTCTTTCAATTACGTTCTCTCTGACGTATCCGTATCTCAATCAGAGGCCCCCGGTGAGCAGTGGGTCTGAAATCGAAGGCACCCGAAATAAAAAGGAAAACCACCAAACGTTATATCGCCCTCTTCAAACCAAGTTTTTTGTTTTCCTTTGTACCTCATGTTTCCTCCCTGACAGCTATATATTCGTTTAACAGTAGTAGTAGCTCCTACAATTTACAAAGCAAATAAAACCTTCACTATGACTAGATAATGAAACAAACATGCATCCGATTGAACGTTTTGACGGCTATTTCATTTGTTCGCCAAAATGATAGTATCTAGTCTAATTGTCGAGATCTTACACCTCCTTCTGGTGATGTCGAGTAACACCTTGAAGTCGATGTCGGAAGAGAATATGGATTTGAATCACCTGACCTGATTGCCAAGTACTGTCGAACAGGTAATCTAACTTACAAGTTAAAAATAAATTATCAGGCTACGGAAACTGTTGAACAACTTACGCACAACGTCTTTGTGAAACTACAAGTTGTGAATGTACCATAACGCTTTTCGTGTGTAACGTGTCTACACATCAGTGTGCACGTGCCGTACTAAATATTCACAACTAATTCTCATTTACTTCCATATCTAACTTGTGTTCATGTACATATATCCCCATATCTGTACATCTTTTAACTACCTAATTGTAGGAAGGTGCAGGGAATGGGAGCATGTGCAGGTTTTCATATTGTGGAGAGATCCCAATGATTGAAGATGGGCGTGTATGGACAAAAAAGTAGACAATACGGATAGCCATTAATGCTCTGGCCTAAGTTTATCTGTGACTGACAAACATTCTATTTGTAATGACCTCATAGCAAAGTTGCAAGAGAAATCGGGTCACGGCGGATACAGCACGATGTAGATGTTCAATGAACGACAGAGAAACAATTTCATGTTACCTGAGGAATTTTAGGTCTTCTATAAAAACAAATTAAGTTCATTTATTCAGTAGACAATATACCAATAGTTGCAGTTTTCCCTTTATTTCTTCATTCCTTACCAAAATATTTAGAATTTTGAAAACAATTTGAATATAATAGACACCCCTCAAGACATCTTAGAATGAGTTATTGAGGTTTCTATGAAAAGTTGACAATGTGCCTTGAGTCCAGTTAATACACGCAGCTATGATACAATGTGCTGTTATACGACAATATTTTCAGACATCTATTTTAGGGAGGATGGGTCTCTTGTCTTATAGGGAGATTGGAAAACAGTCCCACTGATTTTGGAGACGCCGGATTACTACTTCCGCAACCTAACTCCTGACTTGATTCCTGTGACTTCATGATATTGTATGGGTGTCTGAACCATTTTAGACTTATAACGGGCAAATCTATATGAAAAGAGTAGCATCCGTCTTTCTCCCATTCTCTCTAGGCAAAGGTAACAGTTTAATTGTAACAAGTTAAACATTTTGTGATATGTCTTGCATAAAGATTCAAGGTAATTTGCAGTAAAAAAGTTATACTTCTGTTGAAGTTCAGTTGTTGTTTTGTAGCTAATTTAAAGCCATGTACTCCCCTTTACAGGGGCTAGGACAGTGCCCATGTACATGGAACTTCTTACTGGAGCATAGAGCACTTTAAGACTGAATGCCCTTCCTGATGTCACCAATGGCCCTTCCAGGGTTTAAACCCTCACCCTCTTGGTCCTCTTAGTCTTAAGGCAGGGAACGTATCCTCTAGACCAATTCTACAGATGTTTTCTGGTCTTTGTTGAATACCCTTGTGCCTAGTTCATTGGACAATATAAAGGATTCAGGAAAGAGTCTGATGGTACTTTTGTTGTTATATGATTGAGGAATGATGCTTGGGTCTAACACTACTTGGATGGTATATAGCATCATTTCCATAATAACTCATCTTATCAAAATATGACTAACATATATTTGATTAACTGTTCTCATGGGCGAAAACCTATTCACAACATTCTACTTGTTCAGATTGTATATTCATAGACAGTAATCCATACTGTACATAGGCAAAACAGGTGGAGCGTCTGGCAAAATGAATATGCAAGCATACAAGAAGATTGGCATATAATGCAAATTAATAATCTCAATTGTAAATAGCCACAAACTTTGCAGTCCTATGTTCATTTAGCATTACATGCATTGGTCACCTTATTGAAATCAACTAGATGCAAAGCACTCAAACCCAGCTTTACTTGTAGAAATTGTTGTGTGCAGTGTATCATATCAATTGTATAACATTCTACGTAAACAGTGGCAGGTGGCAAGCTAACTGTTAGGGAAGACAAAAATATAGTAGATAAAGGGCAAAGTAGAACCTGGTATTTCCTTCAGATGCAAAGCAAAGTAGCATGAGTTTCTTGTAGTCATGGAAACTAAATGAAAAACATGTACAACAAATTCACTACTGCATAATTGAAACTTTCATCATAGCTGATAGTGTCTGTTGCAACCTGTACATCTAAAACTATCAATTTTCTTAACAATTTGCCTTCCAGCATGCGGTCACTCTTACACATACAGTTGGAATACTGTCACTTAGTCAGTCCCTTATAAGGCCACGCTAGTCCCATTGCTATGGAGAATCTTGTGACAACCACAAAAATCTTGTCACCTGACTGATTAAAACAAACTACAAGACGGACTAAGATCAACCTGTCAAAAGTTTGACTTTCACCATGGCCATTACATTAATGCAAGAATGGTAAAGAATAATCACAAGAACGAAATGTTGCTTACCTATGTGAAAGTTCAAATGAGGATTCAGCTAATTGACTATCAATAGTTCCACCAGGTCCCACTGGGAGTTCTTGGCCATGGCATAGTCGAGTAACCATGATATCTACAACTTTGTTGATACTTGGAACATGGCTAACTTCTGCATTGAATAAACTAGCATATCTCTCCCTTTGTAAAACTTCTGTCAATCTAACAGCTCTCATTTCTACAGATTCCTGTATTTTTGATATTTCCCTTTTTATTGATGGGCAGTCCATTGGCACTCCATGCTTATCTATCAAAAAATCAGTGCCTGGATGGTGCTTTGGTATAACATTAATGTTAAAAACACCATTTTTATTCTGGATTTTATCCTGAAAGATGCCAAACAGTAAAGCAGATGCACTCTGCACTGTTCTGTCATAGCTTGTGGAATATGTCAATGTGTCTTTTGGTAATTCTGCATCAATAAATAGGTCTGTATAAGCTCTTTGTAAATGCTCTCCATTAAAAATGTGCTGAACAAACCCAAATGGAGTTAATTGTCCACCAGAACATGTTTCTACTTCGTTGATAATGGGATGCTTACCACCACTTTTAATTGAAAATAAATTTGAATTTTGTTTAAATTTATTCAATCGGTCAACAAAGTTGACTTCAGTGTTGTTAAACATGCAGTTGATCTGTACTGGGTGTGTATTTGGCAAGGCATTTGTTACAATTGGAGCGCGGTCACCATGCCTAATTACTGCCTGAACTTGTACAAGAGTATATAAATGTCCCTTGGACATTGGTAAAACCCCCTCCCTCCCATAAACAGGGCCTGGTGTAAAACAATAAAAATTGCTGTACTCATATGATCTCCTGGCTGATATGCCATGTGTACTAACAATAAGTAAGTACAACAAACAGAATGATATGAAAGATAATAGTCCAAGGTAGGCCAGTAGTCTCCAGCCAGTGATACCCCACTTCAAGAACCTCACTTGTATTTTGTTCAGTAATAACATCTTGAAAAAGCTACCAAGTCATCTGAAGGCACTGGAACCTGAAAACAGAATAACATCAAAGTTCACTTTAGTAACCTAATAAAAGACTACTCTCTAGTCCCTAATAGATAGAGGGGGGTGGAATAGTAGAGGGGTTGGAAAAAAATTGCAGAATTTATACCTGGGGGGTTGGAAAAATTCTC
>JAAAKL020004737.1:0-20416 GCA_010016065.2 Carybdea cf. marsupialis auct. non (Linnaeus, 1758) | reverse complement strand
AACCAAAGGCTTAGCGGAATTTTATTTGGACTTGATAGCATTTAGAACATACATTGCCATTTTGAGTTTAACTTAGCTAGCTCTAACAAATTTAATCTAAATTGAAATTTATGGATACTAATTTTAGAATAATTTCCAGAAAATGAAGAATATTAACCGCCCCCCTTCGAAATGTTTGAAATCTCAACCGCCCCCCCCCCCTCTCCAAGAGGGCCAGCTTCGTGAGCGCCCAAACGCTACTCTGCCTACGCTACGCTATGCGTCTGCGCCTTTAGTTTCCATTAAAAGCGAGAGCAGAATCAATTTTTACACATAAAAGGAAGTCACGGACTTTAATCTTTGACCTGCTGACACATAAGATTTCTTTATAGCAGGCTACATGCAACAGGCCACTGTACCAATTTGAAGATCTTACGTAACACACCACCAAGAAAAGGCATAGCAACCTGCTGTGAATAGCAAGGGCGGAACCTTATGGAAAAGTATTTTACAATACAAGTAAATCAAATCTTGTAATCAAACAGCAGAACTATATGTTTATTCTCTTCTTAACCATCGAGAGTTTGCATTACTTATCAATAAAGTCAATACAATAGCTTCCCTAGAAATACGTGTAACCATAGCAACTAGCTTACGTTAGTTTTGAATATTCGAGTCTAGATGGCTTTTAAACGAGTAAGATAAGTCGACATCACAATAGAACAGCGATTTTTACAAAGGTGTGTTAAAGTGTCAGAAAGAGTCATCTGCCGTTCTCAACTGGGTAGGATTACAACAGAAAAAACGTGCATAAAATGAACTACAGAAATAGCTAACAGGCAAACATTTAGAGGACATAACATACTAGATCAGTTTTAGTTCTGCGGTTTAGAGATACATTTAGAGTATGGCAGACACTCACTGTTTGAACCTAAACATCATTAAAAGAATCACTTTTAATACTTGACGTTTCAGAGTCATCTGTCCTTAAAAATGGAGAGTACCTCGTCTCCAAGACTTTTATTGATAAAATTAACGATACTATTTAAATGTATTTACATTTGGAAATTCCTTCTTATCTAAATAGTATCAACGGTATTTAATAATTTTAAAATATAATTAAGTATAGAAATGAAAATGATCTCGTTGTTTGAAGGCACTTTTCAACTGTGCGATGAGAGAAAATATTGATATGAAAATGTATGAAGTAATCAACCACAGAGCGGTGGCAAGCAGTTACTATCTCTTACGTCTTTCTACTGGGACCTTATCTTATATAGATTATCGTTACCCAGAAAACAATATTAGTGCATAAATATAGGGTTAAAATGGTAAGAGATGGTGGATTATATTTACAATAATGAGATGGTATATGCAGATGTTCAAAAACCTTAAAGTTCATTCTTAGGTAGGTGTACGTTATGATATTCACAGCTATAGGTATACAAGATGGAAGGGCACTAGTTTTAAAAGCT
The DNA here is from genome assembly GCA_010016065.2 of Carybdea cf. marsupialis auct. non (Linnaeus, 1758). Classification (NCBI taxonomy): domain Eukaryota; kingdom Metazoa; phylum Cnidaria; class Cubozoa; order Carybdeida; family Carybdeidae; genus Carybdea; species Carybdea cf. marsupialis auct. non (Linnaeus, 1758). The sequence goes on along the minus strand of JAAAKL020004737.1, from coordinate 18,962 downwards.
CGAAACTTGAAATAAGCACCGGCCCATATTCGGACCTAATGGGGGAAGGTAATGTCCCAAACACTGACATACATTTATGATGCTAAACAAAAATCTAAATTAATCTGCCATGTTCAAATTTTTCCCAATACTTCATGTCTAAAATTTGGGTAAATAAGTTGAGCCCCCTATATTTAAATGACTCCTTACCCCTATGTTCATAACCCCTCTTACTCCTTTTAGTAATAAATATTAGGAGGACGTTGAATCACTCCGAGTTTCTTTCCTTGAAGTAACAAACTGTAACTAGTAGTGCACAAGTTTCAGCGTCATCTCTACGCAGACTCGTAGCCTACAGTCTGGTGACACTGGCTGAAAAAATTATGGACACCTTATCGATGTGAAGTAAGAACAGATAAAATTGATTTGTATTTGAACATTTAAAATCAATGCACGTTCAGCTGCCATGGCTACTGCCTATTTCTGGAAAAGCTATTACAATGTCCTTATAAAACAGTATGGCAGATGTTCCATATTAAAGAGGAAACTAAAGTATTCGACTTTCTATCTGATTATGATCACAATTTACTTACGTTGAAAATATGTTTTAAGGGCTTACTCTTATTTTTACTAGAAAGGTAGTCAACTTCTTTCAGGGATAGCATCATGGATTGCACAAATTTTCTACGACTTTCAAAAGTCAGAAGATTGATTGGATAATTGCATCAAAATTGATGGCGGACCCTACAATGCACTGTATTCAGCAAGCGGAAGATCAAAATTTTACATCGCATACTTTGGGTTCGCTTGTACGATTGTGTGTTGGTGTTTGTGTGTCTGTGTGTCTGTGTGTCTGTGTGTCTGTGTGTCTGTGTATTTGTGCGTGTGTGTATGTGTGCGGGTTACTGTGTCCTGCCTTTGTGCGTCTGTGTGTTTATGTGTTTGTGTGTTTGTGTGTCTGTGTGTCTGTGTGTCTATGTGTCTGTGTGTCTGTTTCTTTGTGTGTCTGTTACTTTGTGTGCCTGTTACTTTGTGTGTCTGTGTGCTTGTGTGTCTGTGTGTTTGTGTGTCCATGTATTTGTTTGTCTGTGTGCCTGTGTATTTGTGTGTCTGTGTGTGGTGTACAGGTAAGTATGCGTGTGCGTGTTTAGGGCAAGTTGTATTGCTATTTTGAAAATACATGTCACCTAAAACAAATTCTTATAAAGGCCTTTGATTTTGAAGCTTATATTCTCAAAATCAGTAGTAGAAAATTCGATTATAATAAATGTTTGGATCATTTTCGTTCTTGTAAGAGACAAAAAGCACAGAACATATTTTATTTCATGTTCAGTTACATTTTCGTTAAGGTATATTTTCTTGAAAGTTTGCAATATAATCTTCGGGCTAAGGAAAGTGGATATTTTCCCAGGACACAGTACGAATATTGTGAATTCAGACTCATATCTCCTTATAAAACTTAGTAGTCATTATATTTCAAAATGTTTGAAGAAGATCACATTATTTCTTCAGACAATAGATTCCAATAAAGTAACTACGATGTCCTATAGTGAATCCGTTTTGAAGTTGGCATGCAAAGCTCCTAGAATGACCCATTTCCAGTACTTTAAAGTCGTTAGACTTTCAATTTTATTGAGTTGAGTGTTATCAATGTACATGGTAGGTAATTTTCTTTAAATAGTAGGTTGTGTTCAAATACAACTTGATAGTATTTGAGGCTTAGTGATAACTGTAAGAACTATTGGTTTTTTTTCTCCTCTCGTCTCAATATGTCTACTTTATCACGTATGACTGTATTCAAAACAACGTTTGTTTTCACAAGCTTTTCATACCAACAATCAGTGTGCAAACAAGATCGAATGTTTGTTTTTATTAATTAAAATTTGAAAACTATAATAAAGGATAGTGTAGATATTTTCGTTGTCATAGATATTCACATATTCTATGCCCTATTTAGTTTTATAGGCAGGACAATAACGAGCAGTATGCGTTTTAGTTGAGTCTGTTTTGGGCCAGCGGTTCTTCAATAAGTAGAGGGAAAGTTGCTAAGGCCTAGTCCTCATTGTTGTAGTACGAACCCTTTAAGTCTGCATTCACACGCAACCAGAGGCTCTATGCTTCAAGCTGTTACTAAATAGTTTATTGGAATTGCATTTAATTCGAATTAGCTGAAAGTCTATTGTATTACTGTTGCCGATAAAATCATTATAACACCTGGTATTACCGTGCAAATTCCAAAACAATTGCAAAGCGTTAAGTAATCCCCGTACAATTTAACAAGCTAGAAGTAAAATTGATTTAATGGTGTGCTAAATACGTAAAAGAATAAGATACAACAGTTCCGACTGATAGAGGATATTGAATTTTGTTGTAAAACAGTACTACAATGTAGGCCTATTATGTACAGTGAATGGATGTTAAGCTCAAGTTTTGATACAATCATGCATTGATCTATTGTATTTAAGTCAGAAAAACGTTTTTTAGATTTGAAAAACTTTAGATTTGAATTTTCATTCGTGGACTATTCTAAATTTGACAAACATCACATTCACAAAAATAGAACTTTCTAAGTAGAACCCTCAACCCTTAGATATATTTTATGACCTAACAAGAGGATATATATTCACGACTTCATAACAAGGAGTGAATTTCCTGGTCAGGCATTGTTTGATTACCGGATGTCCTAGTTGCAAGGCATTGTTTGATTACCGGATGTCCTAGTTACAAGGCATTGTTTGATTACCGGATGTCCTAGTTGCAAGCTCAGTCAAGAGCCTCCATGTTTAAGCAACCCTTGATTCAAAATCGCTAGCGCATAGCTCACAACCTTCAGATCGATGCGAAGGATGCATTCTTGATAGTTTTATAACATTTCATTATAACTAAGAAACTACTTCTGTGTGCCTCTCAGGAACATCCGAAACTAACTACCGCTACTTCTCTGCATAGCTCAAAACACCTCCAAAAGAGGGAATGGCCACGTTATTTGAACGGTGGAGGAAGAGGAACTGAGACGGCACGTGGTTCCTTCTGGTGATGTTCTGTCTCGCTGAAAATGCATGCCGTAGTTTCATCCAGAAATAGAGCGGATGGTCCTGCAAGGCACAAATACCGTGTTTGCATCAATCTCTACAACATCTCTTTATAAGTAAGGAACTACTTCTGTGTGCCTCTTAACATCTCATAGTTTGTATAACACAAATAAGCTAGGAAGTAAAGAATTATCAAGAAGCATAAACGATAACCGACAGTTGTATATGCCGGGGGTAACTCAAGGTAAAGCGTTGACTAGCTGGTATTAAAGAAGAGGTTGTGTTATTTCCTTGTTTCAAGAGGGAAATAGCGTTTTCCTACTGGTTTTCGGATAAGAATGGCGATTACCTAGTGCATGCTTTAGAATGAGAGGCGTTGACCTCATTTGATCAGTCACAATGTTATTTGTGTATCCATGAAGATTCTGGTTCGGTTATGCTTAGGGAGAGCGTGACGTCACGATCTTGAAAATATTTGAATTATGGAAAATAATGTCAATTTTAATGTTGCCCTTTTAATAAGAATTTCAATGGTCAAAATTGAGAGTGATTCCATTTCTCAACACCGAGATATCAGCTTTCAAAGTTCTAATTTGCTCTAACAAAACCTTATTATTTGATGCTGGTTCCTAACGTAAGGAACCAAGGAATTTTAACAAAGTTTTGACCAGTTTTTTTTGAAATTCAAACACCCTTACTTTAAACATTATATATATACTACAGGTCTGGTATTTTGCGAAACAGCCTATTCCAGAGTTGTCTTTCGATATCTGGAGTCAAATCTTCTTATCTCCAAAACTTTTGATTTGTGACGTCATCACTTTCCCTGCGCAATGCTGTTAGGCTAGTCTTTTAAATGATCTTATCTACATACTCTTGCTCCAAGGATTGTTGTTTGTCCACTCATTTGACACTTTGCACTTCTATAGTTTAGTGCCGGATCTAAGATTGAGCTTGAAAATAATTAGTATCGGAAGCGTTTGCTTAGCAGAACTGTAGGCCTTGAGAGATGCCAAGGTGGCGAAAACGAGCAAAATTACTTTCATCCTCACGGAATGCAGTCAAATCTTTGATTTCAAATGTAAATAGAAATAGAGGATGACACGAATGTAAAGTGACCCGAATCAAATGCAAAACAAGTACTTAATTTTCATGATACGTATCCATGCATTGCCTTACGTCATGAGAGGAAGATGTTGTTTGCAAGATATGTAAAGTAATAAAACTTATTGGGATCTATCAAGAGCGACAAATTTTCATGCTATCTGTCTGGGTCTCGCGTAAGACAACTATCGACTCCTTTGGTGCTGAAGAGGACTACGAAAAGAATTCAACTTTGCTTAGAAAGATAAAAAACACAAGGATCCATCTGCGCTAAAAAACGTGCTGTAAGTTGAAACAAAAGAAAAGAAAAGAAGAACATTGGATGCTATGGTTTGCATTCTGTCATGTTAGGTAGACTGAAGCAGTTTTCCATTTTGTCTAACACCTCTCCAAGGAAAATCAACTCTTCGGTTATCACTGATGGTTTGAAATACATCATATTGCATCATCTTATTGTTGCGATGAACCTTTTGTTCTATTCATACAACTTTAGGGAATTTTGCACTCACATAGTTTCACTTTTCTATTGTATCATCATCATAACTGCTACTACCACTACTACTACTACTACTACTACTACTATCACTTCGACTCCAGTGTTTAATGCTTCTTCGTCTACCTTAGGGATAGGATAACTACTTTGTTCTACTTCTACTCGCTCGCAATTTTATCTTACGAAATCTCCATCCCCTTTGTTATCGCTACGAAATTCAAGCATTGATTGTTACACCGTGTATACTGTCATCTTTTATGTATATTGATTTGGAGTGGTGAAGAGGCTTTATTTCAGTTTAACAGTTTTAATTGGGTAAATATTCTCTACGCACAGAGTCTCCCGTGATGTTATTCTCTTGGATTTTGGCTACACATCTTGTACCTTGCGGGATACAATCACAATTCATTAGTGGAGCTCAAGCAGCTAGATTGTGTGGCTGTGACCCTAATTTTTGCATTCACGGCACAACGACACTCGTGTTTTTACCCTTGTAGCAAATGAAGGGCAGTATTTCTAGCAGTTTCAAGAATCATAGTTGATTGTTAGTAACAATGTCATATGAATCACTCGTCACTGTTCACAAGAAAGAATTCAGTTTATTACAATGACATTGTTTAACGGGTTTAGTTTCTTTGACAACTGTTTAAAGGATGTTACACAAACCATGAAAAACGGTTAACATACATGCGTTACAGTAATTTTAATCTGCTTTGTGTTTTTAAGTTCATGTCTTAGATTGTTTCACCTGATTGTCAAATGTTTGTTTTCTAGTTGTGATTTTTGTTTACTGATGTCTTTGTCGCTAATAGGATGTAACAAATCTTGTTGCCAAAATTTTCAATATTTTCGATCTGTTTGATTGTTTTGTTATCAACCTGCTGATGATTCAACTGACTCGAACTAGTTTGCTGCATAAAATCATATCACTTAAGACGTTCTTTCATGTTATTCTGTCCTGTGCACGGTTTCAACGTAAAGTGAGTGAATGTAGGAGCCCTAAAGATGTATGCATATTTGTTGGGATAGGCTACCTGGTCTTGTCCAAATATGATCACGGGTGGAACTGGCGTGGTAATCTCTGAGCAATTCGTGTAAATGTCCTAACCAGCGTAGTCTGTCTTGTTAATTTAGGTTGCAAAAGTTTAGCTGACTATTGCGCCTCAAGATTGTAAAGTTGTGAATAAAGGAAAACCAAATCGAGATGTTTTAAATAGCAGAGACATTTCGAGGCAAGGGTATGCAAGGCGTTGGTGAACTGGAGCTGTTTAACTCAAGCTGACAAAGATGTCCAAACGTTTTTTGGTTTCTGACCCAGAGCTCAACACCTCTTCAAACGAGTATCCGACAAGAAGCCGACGACCAACAAGCAGTGAAAATGATTATATTCTCTCCCATCAAGTATTCACTTCGGTTTCGTAGAAACGTTTCATGATAAGGAGTAAGTAGATCTGGACAAAATAAGTCAGCCCTTAACCATTAAATAATCAGTGTTATTGTACCCAGGGAGATAGTAAACATACCAACTAAAGTGCTGTTGTTGATCAATGAAGTGTAACATTGTTGAGTGTTGTTTTTCTTGGAAACTTTAGGAAAGTAGTCAATTGTTTAATAATTGAACTGTTTTTATGACTTATGGTCTGAATACCCTTGGCGAATTGATGTAATCAACTCAATAAAATAAAATTGTTTAATTTGATAGATTCATGTAGGTGGCTCGCTCCAAAAGACGTGTTTTTATTTCTCCTAGCTCTGGAATCTCGTGATCTACGTGCTTTCCAGCTTCTTTAGACTTACAAGATATGACTCCTTTCTGACCCTTCTTCTGTTTTGAAAATTGCTGTGCTTTATTCCGTTAAAAAAGAGAGGACGTACTAACTCAGAGACAAGTTGAAATTTACCAGTAAGTAAATTTGTGTCTGCCATTTTAGTACAAATTCCAGAAATCCGCTCCTTGCGCAGTGCTGTTCTACCTTCTGAGCTATGGCAACCCCAGAATAAACTCCAGTTGCCACAACAGCTTAACATCCTATGCAGTTCGACATCAACATCCTCCGCCAAGCATTTATTTCTTACCTTACGATGTGCTTGTATGTCCTTTGCTGTTGACTTACCTGCTTTCCACGTTGTGGGATATACTTTATAAAAGCTGCTAATTTTTATAGGTATCAGCTTATTTCCTTGTATCTGAATTTAACAGAAGAAGCCCTCCATGTTAAGTATTATGCAGTCTGTCCTTGTAAGAAAAAATCCAGTAGATACAAGGTGTTAAAGAGTCCATTGAATTTATGACGTTCAAATTTCACGATTGTTATCCTGTCAGCATACCTTAAAATGCACTGCTACGAATTGAAAGAGGAACTAAAAATTCCGCCCGATCTGAAACCACCTGGCATCCATCTGACATCCACAATTCTACAAATATTCAAATAACGGAAGAGTAGTTTTTCACTTACTAGTTTCATTTCCATTTCATATTTTTGAGATCGGTTTTAAACGCTCTTAATACATACAATGTCAATGAATATAAGGAAGCTGTTCTCTGGAATTTACTCGCAGGAATTTCTAGGCTGTGACAAAGAGCCGCATGCAAAAAAGTTGGTATCGTATTTCCTCTCATAAACGCCGGAGCGTTTCTTTAGCGTGATGAATGCGAACTTTTACAAGTAAATATCATCTCACACAATGTAAACATCGTTAGTTCTTGTAGCATGTGAAATTTTAAAATTTAGTCTGTTTTCTAATAAGCTCCCCTTTTTATGATGCGGCGTTTATCAGATGGCGGCGTTTATTGGAGGGCTGCGTTAATTACAAATGTTCGGCTGGACTTGCGGCGTTTATTAGAGGGTGGTGTTTATTAGAGTAAACACGGTATTTACTCTGAATGATACAGGCATTATGACACATGACACTTATAACCTTTCTGTGAGAGAACACTAATGATCATGTTAATATGTAGGCGCATAACGGAATGCTCAGCATTATGGATTACTTCCATATGTAAAGAATATATTTTCAGCCATAAGAAGTACTACGTCGAACAGCTATCTTACAAACGCCAGCTAAACGCTCTCGACCGAGTAGAGTTCTTGTGTAAGGGATAGCATCATAACGATGTGCTGAAAGAAGATACCATGAGTCTTTTGACAGTTTTGGGACTAGTCCTCTTAGAAGGTCCTTAGTTTCTTAGGAAGGGTTATAGAGGAAATTATGCAATGATAATCCTCAGAAACAAATCTGCAGCCACTGTTACGAGAGCAACTACTTCACCAAATATCTGTGGTTTAGTAGGGCTTGATACAGTTTAGACAGTAGAATCTCTACTTTTCTAATATCAAGTACGCCTTGAATCAAATATTTTTTTGTATTCAACTTTTATTGAGGCAACAGGTTGCTCCTTATCTCATCATTTCTGCGCAGATTCTTTGCCCTTTCACAGTAAATTGACAAACAGTTACCATTCCTTTTGAACAATGTGCCATTTACATTAGAAGATTTCCAATTTAAACATACCTGGTGACTACCTAGTTCCCTTTCTGGTGACTACCTAGTTCCCTTTTGACAATTAAGTACGATAACTGAATAGAAACTATAGATCGCCAATATTAGGGATAACAGCAGATGAGGAACGACATTGATGTGCGGGTGTGTTTAATAGGAGACCGTAATAAAGCGTCTTAAATAATAACTTTTAACAATCATAATACCATCATTTGAAGGTTTGCGGAGGTATGTGAAAGTTCCTCTTGTTGTTGACAAGACTCAGGTTCAGTAAAATGTCAGCTCTCTGTGCATTCATGGTACAGTAGAACATGTATCATTAAAACTGTGTTATTATAAGTAATCGTCAGTGTTCACTCCCACTTTGCACTGACCAGTACACTTAGTTAAAAGCTCATTTAACTCATCAAACATTTAAACTCTTTTGCTTCTTCTGCAGTAATGGCTGTAACAGGCGCTTGTATAGACATCTAAAGAAATGCATTAAAATCATTGCATCAATGTATGCGTATGTTTATATATGCTTGTATGTTGGTGTCCCGAATTTTCGACTTAACTATTTCAAAATTATGAAAACGATAGTAGAGAAACGTCAAGTACATCGTGTATTTTAGTGAGTTTTATGTATTATTTCTTCTGAGTCTCGGAAGGAAATACATTTTCCGAAAGCTCCGGCTTTGAGAAACCTGTTGTTTTTAATTGTATATATAGTACTTTACAATGGTTTTAGGTCTGTTTTTTTTAATTTGTATATATATACACATATCTTTATGTAGAGAGAGAGGCAGTAAAGGAAGAGGTTTGGAAATTCGCTGCTCCGAGTTTCACATATTCACGATCATCAGGCAAATTTGCTCAGAGTAGCGAATTTCCAAATCTCTTCCTTTACTGTCTCTTTCTATACTGCTCTTCATTTATGCATCGAGCACACTCGTATGTTCAGACAACAGTCCTGACTATAGTTACGTATCTTTACATATTTGAACTGAGGGTCTTCTGTAGTAGCTATTATGTACTTTATACAAACATATTGTTCAGTTTGTGAGGCTATGAATTCAGTTAAAGGAAGAAAGCCGTCAAGCCTTCTAACACTTTTTCCGAGTATTTCTTTCGTTTACTATTATGTTACGCTGTGTATCTACGTTGTTTCCACAGGTTCCAAGTAGTTTAGTGCCGATATCTACAAGAATGGGCGCGAATGCAACCACGCAGAAGGGACAACAAATTCAACCTGCTCATGGTATGGCATCTGTGATGGTGCAGGGAAAACAGGTCATGGTCCAGGGTCAGCCAGCAATGATACAAGGTCAAGCGACGTTTATACCAAGTCAAACACCGCTCCTACCAGGACAAACTGCCGTTTTACCTGGTGGTCAAACAGCTGTAATCCAGGGAGGGTCATTCCTGGTGCAGGGTCAACCAGGTCAAACGTCATTAGTCACAGGTCAGGCACAGGGCCAAGCGTTCATGATTCAGCAAAATCAAAACGGTCAGACTACGATGGTGCCGGCACCGACACAAGGCACGAAAGGTCAAGGGACTTTAGTTCAGGGGCAGACTTTGCAGGGGCAAACGGTCTTTATTCAGGGACAGCATTTATCAAATCAAACTCAACTTGGTGGGTCAACAACACCAGGACAAACGTCAGTTCTTCCCAGCCAGACTATCATGGTTCAAAATCAAAATCAACAAGGTCAAATGTCACTTATAAATACTAGCCTTGCACAATCGTCTGGTGGACAATCCTTACATATCGTTACCCAGGTCCCTCAACAACAGGGCTCTGATAATTCAGGTCAGTATATTTGGATCTTTCGTAAGTTTTTGTCTTCTTTTCGTTGTAAATTGCATAGTAAGTTCAGCAATTATAGCACAGTAGCTCGAACTGCCCTCTTGTACACCACAAAAGTACCTTCTGTTACTGCCTCCAGTATGTCCTTTCTTAATCTGCCCTCTAAAGTTTCCTTCAGTATTGTCCTTGAAGAGACCTTTATGCCTGTTCTCTTGCTATTCCCTCTTTCTCTTCCTTCCGTTTGCTTTCATATCTCTCTTCCTCAACTCGCTTTCATACTTATTTTCCCTATTAAGCTCTTCTCTGAGACCAGACTTGATCATAACACTTTCTCTCTGTGCCATGGCCAATGTCTCTTGTCAGTATCGTAGAACACTCTCCAACTCGCTTTCATGCTTATTTTTCCTATTAACCTCTTCTCTGAAACCAGACTTGATCATAACACTTTCTCTCTGTGCCATGGCCAATGTCTCTTGTCAGTATCGTAGAACACTCTTCAGCTCGCTTTCATGCTTATTTTTCCTATTAACCTCTTCTCTGAAACCATACTTGATCATAACACTTTCTCTCTGTACCATGGCCAATGTCTCTTGTCAGTATAGTAGGACACTCCACAGGAACGACTTCAATGTTATTTTCTTCACATTCAGACGAAGACTACTTGTCGAATCCCCTTTGAAAGCTTTTTTTCCATCATGCAGTGATTCTTGTTGTTCTGTCTCGTTTGCATGCCCTGTCTCGTTTGCATGCCCGGTCTCGTTTGCATACCCTGTCTCGTTTGCATGTTCCGGCTTCACAAGTAATGCTTCAAAGTATTTGAACGCGTTTACTGTCGTTAAGCTACTATTACTCCTCCTCGTCATCCTCGTCCTCCTCGTCCTCGCTAAGCAGTCGCCATGTTCACTTTGATTCCATTTCTTGTAACAACTTGATCCACGATCCCGGAGGTACTGTGCTCTGTGATCTGCTCTTGTGAAGTTGGAAACTATATTTCGAGAGTTATAGGACAGAGAGGAGACTGCAAGCATGAATAACAAGCATGCATAACATGAAAAGTTCCCCGTTCCTAGTAGTGGCTTCGGACTTTAACAGGGTTAGAAGAATAAAAAAATCATCCGTTGCAGACCGTGCTTAAACTTTGCTACCTTTACATCGCCAGTAGCAAGCGTTACTGACTACACTATGTCCCCTACCCTTATCTTTTTGTCGGTCTTCAGGGAAATGAAGAGCCATTGTTATCATTGCTTTCGGGAAGGGAGGAGCTTAGGGACGGCCTTGATGTACACCCTTGTCTCATAATCCTTGGTTCTGTCTTTTCTTCTCTTCCTCTGACAGTGTCGCGCCTGTTCATATAGAGTTGCTAGGTCATTCTTCCAACCCACGTCCATTGCTAAATCTTTAATATTTCTAACAATTTAGGCTATTCAACTCAATCGGAAGTTTTTCATATTCACGATAGCAACTTCTTGTTGAGTCCCTATGCCTATCCAAACCCAACGCGATCCTCTACAAAGCGCTGCCTCATTTTGCTAGTTTTTTAACTGAACTTTTGATTTTTTGACAACAATTACTTTTTCCTGGCGCTATGACGTTTGTCATGTTGAGGAGGGGGCCAAGAGGGCTAAGTTCACGATTTTTTGTCGCGTAAAAATTTAACGAATTAAATGCAGTTTAAATTTATTGAGGACCTTCCACCTTCTGGCCCTTATAGATACATTCTTATCTTAAACATCAAACGTTGAGCCATGCATCTTGACTCTGAACGTTGTGGTTAGATATTCCTTACACTTCCTTACACCATTGATTTCTACCTTCCTGCCTTTTAGGACAAACTGTTTCCATTGGAGCCAGTGGGCCGTCATCATCAACGGCGTTGTCGGCATTGACGTCACAGGTGAACCTTATTCCCGTACAAACGTCGCAAACACAAGGATCGAATGCACAGTTTTCACCGCAGGTTGTCCAGTTTGCCACCCATGCACAAACACCTCCCAAAGCAGGTGTTCGGCGAAAGAGTGCTACAGGTATTGCCGGCGGCAAAAGACGTTCAAGTACATCTTCTTCCAAGTAAGCTACGTTCAACTGAAGACAACAGGCTTTCACGTCTGTATAAGACTTGAACAACGGTTACCGTGAACATTTTAACTCGGCGAGTGAGCGAAAAGGGGTATTTTTCGTTTCCTTCATACAAATGACATCTGAAATAAGTTTGAATAGCGATGGCTTTCCGGTATCTTTACGGGGAGAAAAACAATGCGCAGGTTGTTAGTTATTCGTAACTCTTTTGTGTGACCTCGACTCTGAAATTTAATGGGAGATGAAGCAAATTGCTTGGCAACCTTCAAGGTGGAATTTCATTGATAGAGTACTTAAGCGTGACGTCCCAATTCGATAACAATCGAAAGTTCGACATTATGTCTCCATGGCTGCATTTGTCCTGTTGATATAGATCATTGGTTCTCAAACTTGGGCGTGCGATCCTGGGGGAGGGTCCAGGGGTTTTTGTGTGAGCGTAAAATCACCACTGAGTTCAATGTTTCTCATGGAGAAAGGACCTTTAAGGTCGACGACGACCTCTGCGAAGATGTGCAACACAACATGTGAGGGGAAAGGGGTTGCACCAATGGATTGCCACATATCACCACATGAAAGCCTCTTATGGACAAGGTTTAGTATCTTGTATGATTATGAAGAACCTCTTCACAAGCTATTAACAAAAGCAGGTGGAGCCACAAAGCCCGGTAATCTTGATCTGCGAATTGGAACTGTTGTGTATAGAGTTCACTAGCTATTACAACATCGCCCCAGTCCGTTACATCAGTCATGGGTTACCTTTTTCAAGTGACTGGCCACATCAGGAGCTGGCAAAAATTGACGATCCAAGATGTTTTGACCGTTTGCTTGTACCGAAAACGCAGCTATTTTATCAGCTAAAATTGAATCGGTCGATTGTCATAAAAGTATTATCGCAGTAATATTTTGGCTGTGATGTTTAGTTCTCTTAACAAAAGAACTTGGGAAACGACAGATTTTACCAGTCTCTATCTCATATAACAGCGGTTCTTGCACATTCACTGGCTGAGGCAGTTAGAGTCACTCTTGCACAAGTACAGTCATCACATTGTCCGAAAGAGTCAGTAAAGAACTAATCCTGGAACTAACCGTCCACTGACGTATAACTATGTATTGTATTCACTTTGTCAAATGACCGGAGGGTCGGGTTGAAGACCCTCGTTGGCGGGAGGTTGAAGACCCTTGTTGGCCGGAGGTTGAAGACCCTCGTTGGCCGGAGGTTGAAGAACGTAGTTGGTCGAAGGTTGAAGACCCTTGTTGGCCGGAGGTTGAAGACCCTCGTTGGCCGGAGGTTGAAGACCCTCGTTGGCCGGAGGTTGAAGACCCTCGTTGGCCGGAGGCTGAAGAACCTCGTTGACCGGAGGTTGCCATACTTGCGCTATACAATGTCTGCTATTGTAGACTCTGTCCGAATCTTAGAACAATGTCTTTAACAAGCACGTACATACTCCCTTTCTATGTTACTTATTACCAATTTATACTCTCATCAGCGGAGCAAAATACTGAAAGCTATATTTCCGTAGCTCTATCCAGATTGCGTTCTTTTGATATTCACAGAACCGGCGAATAGGGCTTTAGATTAACAACTAGCTAAACACCGTTAGAAAATCCATTGTTAGGATAGCGATTACCAGCAAAAGCAGAAAGGAATACTTACCCTCATTACGTAGGCAAAGGCCAGTTTGTAATGGCATTGTGCCGAAACCCTTTAGTCAAGTCTTATAAATAATCACCAACAAGAACAACAAAAAAATGACTTCTATACCCCATGATGCCTTTGTGAAAAAATAGAGTATAATTGAGAGAGTGGGTAAAACTTACTTTCAGTGAAGGTGGCTAGGTTGTGTTTTAGGTGTATTGTCCATTTCTTTTTTAAAGTTAAGCCCAAGGATTCTCGCGAGAAGAGAGAAAAAGGGATTTTTGGTACACTTAAAACGGAAGGGCGTTGCATTACTTATAGTACAATGATGCAGTTTTAACGCATTGCACTCTCCCTTGCAGGGGCTAAGGCGGTGCCCATGTAGATGGGACCTGATTAAAGCATAGAGCATTTTAAGGCCGGATGTTCTTTCTGATGTCACTAATGGCCCTTACGGGATTTAAACCCTGACCCTCTTGAACTGAAGGCAAGGAATTTATCCACTAGACAACGGCGGCTCTTACGTACAGTATATTACTATGAAATGATGGATGGGAGGCTGCGGTGGGCGTTAAATAGTCGATCGTTTTGTGCATTTGATTCTATAGCTTTTTGACGATGAAGAGTGAGGGGCTGGAAATTAGCAGCTTGTGACGTAATGAAGATGTGGCCCCCTGATACTATCTTTAAAAGTCTTTTGCGTGGAATGTAAGAGATAGAAGCACGAGAATTCTCTGTTATGATAACTAGGACAATTTCTAAGGTCCCGAACGTAAAAAAGTAGATGCAGAGACCATAATCGAAACGTTTGACGTCTGTAAACAAATGCGAACTGCAACTTTTATCTCATATATCAAGTGCTATGTGTATGTAGATTGTTTTATCATGTACAGACTTCAAGAATTATCTGTTTTTCGCAGAAGCGACTAAACGTTTAAGTTTTGACACTAGTTATTTCATTTTGTTCTCAGACACTGATTTTCTTCCTTTCGTTCCATTCCCATGTCTAACGTCCTTTCACCTGGTGTTTAATAGGATGTCTACCATTCATCAGTTGTTAGGTAGGGCTTCGAACAGTATCTGCCTGAACCGGTCTAGATGTACGGAATTATTGAACAATTGATAAATGTACTTCCCTTTATCTAATGTACCACCATCCCCAATCCCAAATAGGGATCCGCAAGACAAGCTACTTAGCGCATGCTCTGAACGCCGTGCAAAACGTGGCTGTCGTCATTTAGAATAATTCAACTTTCGAAAGAGTCGCTAAGCAGCTACCGATTTTCCGTTTATTGTACAGAGATTGTTCGTTGCCGCGTGCGCTAATGAAACCTAGATCTGGAGAATAAAGAGTAGAATGAGATAACAAGTAAGTACTAGGTAGGAAACGTCTCATTTATACTCCATAGGTAGCTTTGCACATTGCTTTGCGCTTAGAACACAGCCACGTGGTATTCCATCTAGATGCCATGGATTGCCCCGCTTGCTGCATTGCCTTGACACCATTTCTGCCGAGTCAACTGTAGAAGGATAAGCATGAACGAGCTATGAAGCACCCCGTTTTAATTGAGTTGATTCCTAACTTCCCTGCTTGCCGCAATGCCTTGCATTGGAGTCCGCCTATCAACCTTTTCGCCTGTCGTTGTAAGAGGCTTGAAACGTTCTGACATTTTGTTTGCTTCTTTCCCTTCTTAAATAGTGGCATTTTGTTTCGATTGGTGGCAGATCTGCACCAAACTGGCGTTTGGAAAGTTGTAGTGTGGTCAAACATCGACCATAGCGAGGACTACAAGCGGCTAATGTGTAAGGCCAAGTGGCCATTTAAGTAATGGTTTTCTGCAAGTAGAACATAATAGTGCTTTTCTCCCTTTTTAGTCCAAAGAAAAGTCATGGTACTAAGAGTACACCAAAGATTATTAACGTGGCACTTACCGTTGCGAAATAGGGGTGGGGGCTCCAAAAACCCTCACCTGTGCAGAATCAGTTATGCAAAAAGGTGGAGAAGAACAGGCCTAACATTAGACATGAGATGAGAAACAGGTGCAAAACCGCTACAGAACATCTCTTTTAAATCTGCTACGTTTGGCGCATTGCCTTACCATCATTTTTGAAAAAATCAACAGTAGGAAGAGGTTCAAAACCGGTAAACATTTTAACCCTAAAGTGCCGCTCGGTTTCAAGGAAATGTACATTTTATTTGTGCTATGGTAAATCGATAGGGAGAGTCCCATCCATCTACTCTGGGTGTACTAGAGGAAGTTTTACTCTTTAGATTAGAAATTAGGTCAGCCTGCTTACAGGGAGGTTTACGGGAAAGACTGCTGCTGCGCCAATACGAGCCACTCGGAGCACAGCCAATAGCATGGAAAACCACCGCGGCGGTATGTAAACTCCTCATGGATAAAGAAAGACAAATCATTTATGAATTAAGACACGTATAGCTGATAGTACATCTTTTATAATCATTGTAAATTCTTCGCATTTACAAACACATACCTATCTGTGTCAGGTCTAGTACAAATGACCTTGGGCTCTTACCCACTAAAACGTTTACCACGTTTTATTTATCGTGAGGATACTAGCCTCTCAGACTTCCAATACTCGAGACACGTACCTCAACAAGTACCAACGCGAGTAGCAAATCGACAGGGAGCAATAAATACATACATGCCCTGTCCTTTACTCGGTATCTTCACTCGGTTTTCAGGGTTTTTTTGTTTTTTTTTAGTAATATGTGAAAATCCGGATCCTAGATATCCGGATGGCAAGTAACGAAAGGCGTGTTGATAGTTCATGGATGCTTATTGTTTCTATTTTCACGAGATTAAATAGTAAGCATCAGGAAGGTTGGTGATGAGACAAAACATGTCCGGATGGCTGTTGTTTAAATAAATAGTGTACCGGTGCCGAGTGTTGAGCTAGGAAGTGTGCAGATGATTACGGTTGAGAGAGTAGGGCTTCTGGTGGTTTTTGTACGGGTAGGAACTGTCCCGATTGCTATTGCTTGAATAGAAAGCGTACGGATGCTTGCTGTGGAACTAGGAAATGTTCGGATGGTTATTGTCGACATAGGAAGAGTCCATGGGAAAGTATCCGGGACATTTGATTTAAGGTAGTAATCGCCAATCCGGTAAAGTCCGGTGTAATAAAACCTGAGTGATTCGTTCACAATAACTGCCTCGGCACGTGATAAAAATATCAGTACTCCCATCGAAACGCAGACAAAATATTTAACGATGATTTTCGCAATAAACCCTTACTTAACCTATCACAAATATCAACTCCATGTTTTTCGCACTCCTTTACTGTATTATGCCGAAGTTTCGTCAAGCCCCGAACTGAAAGGTTCCTTTCATCATACATGAATTTTATCACAACATGCAACTCGTCTTACTATATATCACCCTATGTATACGAGTGCTACTAGTGGTCACCAACTCTTCATGTGTTAACAGCCTTTAGATGGCTATCATCGGAAAATTGAAGGCTTAAGGGAATGGTTCTTACTTCCCCACAATAGCCTTTTGTTATTCCTGACAACAAAGGAGCGAGGGGGGTGGGGGGTGGAAGACTGAAATTGGGCATGCTTGTCGGCATAATAAAAGTTTTATTCCTTCCGTGAAAAAGATTCGTTCCCAGTAAAATCCTGATAAAAGGTGTAACCCCTATTTCAGGGGCATGACTCGAGTATACTCAATTAAAAACACAGCGATAGGTCTTGTGTAATAGCAAGTATATAAATACCGTTAAAACCACTTCTGTAGCAAGTATACAGTAAATTTATTAAGCTTTACTCTGAACGTATCAGATGAAAGTTCTTAATCAGATTCCGACTGAGTTACTTTGTGGTTCCCTTACAAAGGGGGGAGGGGGACGAAAAGATTCAGGGTTATATTATTGCTAAGAACTCAGTTAATGTTTGTTACTGGGGGGGGGGGGGGGTATTTTTGCTCATCTTTTATTTAAGGAAAAATAAGTTTGTTATTCAAATTAGAGCTGAAGACACCACATAACTACCGGAAGTTGACAAGTAACTAAACACCTTTGGAAAATTCATAGATTGGATACCGTTGATTAAACAACATGTAAAATACGTTTAACAAAGAATACAAGGTTTTAAAATGGAATTGACTGAGAGGGGGCGTATTTCACATGCATTTTACCTGATTTGTGCCGAAAAAACAGGTTTATTCCAAGTGTTCCTATGCATACATATAACGTCTTGTTCGTGTACATTATTCTTCGTAGGGGGTAAGTATGATGTCATCACTGGAAATGAGTTTGTGTATGTCGTTTGTGAGAGGTCATTAAAGATATAGGCATCCTGGCTTAATAGTCACCCTCCCCGGGGGAATGACAATACCTGAAAGGATTCGGAGATCATACATAGTCAGAAGTGTGTTAATTCACGCCGACGTATTTTCCACATATGATACTTTATGCTATTTTCTTTCGTTAAATATTTACACTTCTTTTTGAGAAAAGGAAACGATTCTCGTCATTAGAAGTAGTAAATAACGAAGTGAAAAGGAATAATCAGCGAAATTAGTGATAGATAAAAATCGAATATTCCCTAAATGAAAAATCTACCTCATCACCCACCCCCCTCTACAATTGGGCAGAAGAGATTTGACTGTAGTTGTGTATGAGACATTTTAGATATGACAAAACAGCATGAAAAATACAAAGAACTGACACTCAAGTACTACTTCGGCTACGATCGAGCTTGTACGATCTTTATGGTCAATAAGAACCCAACCCTATCTAATACTTAGCAAGCGCCCCTGGTCGCTTAAAGCCACCGTAGTCCAGTGCACAATTTCCTTGCTTTAGATTTTGGAAGGGCACGGTTCGATTCAATTGTGTGACTTCAGGAAGGGCACCCGGTCTTACAAGTACTCTATGCTCCGCCCCAATCCTTTCCACACAGGAGTGCACGGCGTAGGAACAACAACATCATCATCATTATCAAGCGACCCATAATGCTTTTGATAGTTATTGAATCAAGTCAATAACTAAAAATTTATTGAAATATAAATAAAATTCATATTAGCATAAAATACCTCCCCCCCCCCCTCAACACACACCCTACCCCATCTGATAGCTACCAGTTTTGGTTGAATAATATTTTGATTGCTTCGAAATTGATGCGGTCCTACTCACTGATCTATAAAAAAGACTGGATCGAGCATCTCAATGTTTCCTATTACGAAAAGTGTAGTCACGAGTACTGGTCCCCATTAGTTAAAATAGCGCGGGAAAGTCCGCCATGTTGCGTCACATCTTTTACAAGCTTTGTGTGATGGGGACTGAAATGGCGTCCAGGATCTGACCTCACTTTCAGACGGA
>JAAAKL020004736.1:0-20417 GCA_010016065.2 Carybdea cf. marsupialis auct. non (Linnaeus, 1758) | reverse complement strand
CTGAACATGCTTGAAGAACACGTGAAGGGTACAAGTGACTGTGGTCTACTCAGCCACTTTCACTCTAATTCACAGAGCAGGTTACTCAGCTGATCGAACAGTTGAGATCTCATACGTCGTATCGACGGGAGAATCCATCATCATCATGTAAATATGTAAGTATAACGACGACTTTGGAACTGGACTGTAGCTAATCTGAATCTTTTTATGACCCTTAGATCATCGTTTTTGTATATCATTCACATATAGTTATATATATGTCACTAGTTATTCATAACTATGAAAAGCAATGGCATCGATGTTGCAGTAGCGCTTTTTGTAGGAGAGGGCATGTACTAACAAAATCCTAAAACTAAATATAACTAAGATTTGACATTAATGTAAGAAAAAAATGTGAAAGATAGGTAATCGAAGAAGAAATCATTACACTGTAATGTTTAGTAAACTTCAGTCCGTGATTGGTTT
Source organism: Carybdea cf. marsupialis auct. non (Linnaeus, 1758) (assembly GCA_010016065.2). NCBI lineage: Eukaryota > Metazoa > Cnidaria > Cubozoa > Carybdeida > Carybdeidae > Carybdea > Carybdea cf. marsupialis auct. non (Linnaeus, 1758). Next base: position 19,952 of record JAAAKL020004736.1, on the reverse strand, counting down.
AAAAAGCACACTAAAACTAAGCAGATCTTTTGTAAACTGTATTAAAAAGGTGGGCTTTAGCTTGCTTTTAAAAGTATCACTTGGCAAGGTATTGTGTCTTGGGTGATAAGGCAGGCTGTTCCAGAGTGTCGGAGCACATACTGAGAACGACTTTTCCCCTTTTCCTTTAATACCTCTCCTTGTTTTCCTATCAGAGCTTAAAAGCTGTTGTATTCTATGCATTCACGGCATAAGCAAGTACTGGAGACGCTATCCTTAATGTTTTATATATTGCTATCGTACATGTGACTGGAAACCCTGTCATTTTCTCATAGCTTGTCATGGAATTTTGTGGAGCTGGTTCAGTTACAGATCTTGTAAAAGGTATGTCGATCTCAACAAAAGTTTATTAAAATGCATGTTATCAGAACATCGTCTTGTGTCGAAGGTGAAACCTGAAGGTTTGTTATCCGCAGTGTGTATCATGCTTAAAATGTGTGAACCGCAGGGAGGGAGCTTGCACTGCGACGTGGCACCTTATGAGTATCACGTCACAAATGCAACCCCACTCCGTGGCGTAGGTCCAAAGTAGCACCACGCATGTATGCCCTACCTTACTTTCAAGGCGTCAATCGAGTAATATAGCCAACTCATTTTCTGTTATCAGCTTTGCAATTACAAGGTGTATATGAAGTAAATGAGAAGGAAGATATTCTTTGTACTCTATATACGCATAGAGTCAAGATATGTTAACAGAAGCATTGTTTTTGTTACAATTACATACATTTTTTGATCAACAAATTATATTTTTTGAAAGCCCTTTTTTCATTCCATTAATCAAACTACGATTTATGTTTTTAATGGTTTTTATACGGCACCCACTTATTAAAATGAAACCGTCGTATTTTGTATTGAATAATGCCCTTACACACAGAGGTTCCCAAACGGAAGATGCAACTCTTACTGTAGGCCATCTTTCAGTAACCGTATGCATAATTCATCAGTCTTGAATCTCGGTAGTTGGGATTAAACTAGATACTAAATTCAATTCTGCCGATATGGCTAGGTAGTAAGAATGCGACTTGGCACGTTCTGAAAGAATGTTTGATGTGATTCTTAAGTTGCATATCGAGTGTGTTTCGCCACTTTGGTATCACTTTGCCTTGTGATTTGGCGAGTATCGTGAAGCACAAGCTACAGAGACTTAATGTTCTATGTGTATTACATTGTTAACTATATACTTGTGAAACAAATCAGGTAGGGCAATCCAACTTTATACTATAAATAGTATTTACGTTATTCATTAAATGTAAGGAGCAATGACTACATGTATATGTAGTGGGTACTTCATTTGACTTGAAGGTGTTATTGAAATGACACATAGATTAAGCACCCAGATTTTTTACTAACCAATCACCCTCCACTTCTTGTCATATCTGTAATTTGATTGGCTGTTCAGTGTATTGTAATTTATGCATGTTTATGGCAGACCTCTGAAATCTATGAGCGCTGTCTTAGGTCTCAGATAAATATATCGTGGCAAACGTGAACCTGTTGTTTATTGTTGTGGATAATCTGCAAGCGCTGCCGGCGAGTTCCCCCAGAGCTGCCACAAATAAAGAAAGGCGCTTATTTCAAAAGGGCTTTGGAGAGAATAAGAGTTAATTGATGTATGCCACCACAACTATCATAATCTTAATAACCTATGCTGGTTATATTTTCTCCATTAAAACATCGGAACTGCGAAATTTTTTTCTTTGATGTATTGGCTGAAAATGTATTTCTCCTGATTTTGAGGAGGTGTCAACTTTTCAAACCCGCAGAACAGTCTACAAGAACTATTGCCCTTTTAAAAGTAGAAGAATCACTAGATTCTTTCAAGTTTTTCAAATGCGGCGGGTAGCAAATGTTAGCTCGTGACCTGCTCAACAACCCGGATGGATTCACCACAACTGTTTGCTAACCCTATTTTCTGTGAGGCCTTGTTAAGCTGAAGTAGCTGCACATAATTAGCTCATAATATTTTATTTCAGTGCTTGCGCTATCATTTTTGTAAATATCTTTCTTATAGCAACAAAAACCAGATCACTTAAAGAAGACTGGATTGCGTACATCTCAAGGGAAGTTCTCAATGTGAGTGGAGTAACACTTAACACTTGCACTTGTTGTGCTTTACAACACTACATTATCCTATGCTATTTAATCATTTACCAGTACTGTGGTTCGCTTTACTGCGCTACTTCAGTAGCAGCTCATGACATATACACAGATCCATTTTTTTCAGCTATCTGCCAATGTTTTCGTACGGCCTATCATTTCCAGTAGTATGCTAGGCTAGGTCGTGTCGAAATCTTAATAAGAGTTAATGGTCTTTCGTGGAGAAATCATCCTACCAGGTTTGCAATTTATGGTGACATGAAACTTTGCACACCCTTGATAAGTTCAATGAGACCCAAGATTGCATGTTATTGCCTCATTGCTTTTAACAACAGCCCCCGCGCCTGTATGGGGAAAACATAAGAAGCTTACTTTTCCCGAGGTGACATGCAGGGATACAGAACTGAACAATTTACTTACAATGTACAATACTAAATAAAGGCAGGAAGAGGCATGTTCTTAGGTTTTTAATCTTGACATGGTACATTGTAAGCAGGGACACCTGAGACTTGCAAGTAGCACTCAGATTTGGTGTGTTGTGATCACTGATTACAACACTTATCATGAGTTTTTACGAAGTTAGCTCTAACAAGTCACCGTCGAGTTTTAATGAATTGACAGAGTAGATGTAACTATTTGTAGCTATACCACTGGGTCACTAATTACTACAGAAAAGCATCTTTGTACTGTACTAATCATTTATCATTTTTCATCTTTGAAAGGGAGTGCATCACTTGCATCAAAACCATGTTATTCATAGAGACATCAAGGGACAGAATATCTTATTAACAGAAAATGCTGAGGTGAAGTTAGGTAAGTCACATTTATAACTCCCCATCGGAAAGTTTGTGCTGCAATGTTTTTATTTACAGAACAGCTTTAAAATGTCCTAGTAATCATGATACAGATTTCTAAAAATTCTGGTAATCATAATCCAGATTTATATACTTGAGGCATTTATAAAATATGCTAACGCTGATGGTTTGTTAGCTAATTTAGCCTGAAGAAACTGGCAAAGCTAGAGTTTATGATACTTAAATATTACTTGTAAGTACCATGATAGAAAGGTATCCTTTACTTCGATGATAGGTAGGAAGTATATTTTTATGGGAATTAAATTTCAAAGCAAGAGAAGGAGGAAACAAGGAAAAGCTAGGAACGAATTCCCAGGATTAAAAGTATGAGCTACAGTACTGTAAAGTAGTTCATTCGTGCAAGAGTGTTTTTGGAAGCAGCAGAAATGAGAAGGACTTGACAAGAAGATGCAGGGGTGATCTAAGTTAAACAGGCTGTTAGGAAGAAAATATGTAATTGTGGATAACTACATTCTTACGCACCAATACCCTTGCAAGTGCTCTACAGATACAAAATTGATTTCAAATGCAGTGATATGCAGTAAGATCGCACTGCTTAATTTTTTTTTAACGCTATAGTACCACTGCTTGCTGCAAAACGACATCTGCTAGTCTTAATGCTATTGTCGTTGCCTCATGTAGACACTGCATTGTTGGTGCGCTTTCGCATTATACCTGTTATTTTCTACAAGAGATAACATCTTGTTAAGTAGAAGTCATAGAACTTATGCCTTATACCCTGTTTACGTGGCACCTGACGCCTGACACCTGACACGGTTCAAAAAAGATAATGTAAGAAGCGTTTTAGAAAGCAGATCTTTAGTACGTTTTGGAAATATCTCGTATTTTGCGAATTATAAAACAGTACTTGGAACCCTGGTTCATAAATCAGTGACAGTTTAGATTATCTTATACTTTGACTTGAGGAATACCTCAATCGGTATCAGGAGAAAAAGCCTTAAGAAATTTTTGGAGTATTGATAGGCGCAATCAGTAACGCAAGACAATGAAGTTGCCAAATTGGCAGAGGACTTTGTCTTGAAAAAGCACTACTAGTTTTCTAGGAATCATACTCCAAAATTGAAATTGTATTGCTGACTGGGTCTTACCTCGTAAATGACTTTAACTTCATATATATCGTTTTCATACTGTGGTATAATGTTGCTTGCCAACCTACTGCTTCATTTTACTACCCGGGTTCTATTTTCTATTTTTATTTCTATAGCCTATTTCGCCTGATTATTATTGCTTGTATATGACTGGATCCACGTGCTGCATATGCCCAGATCCAAAATACATGCAATATACACAGTAATTAAGTTGATGCAGGCGTAAAGGCCGTCTTCGTTCATCTGTTTAGTTAAACAGAACAGTGGTTACCCCTCTTAATGGCACAAAAAACCAATAGCAGCGCTTTTTTTGGGACGTTAATTTTGCTAATTGTAACTTTCAGAAAGCTGTTGAGACGTCTATCGACGAAATATTTTTTTTGATAATCGATTTATTAATCAAGGGGATGGTGTGATTAGCTGTCCTCGAAGCCCATGGTCATCACTTTCTATATATTGACGGTGACATCTGCTATTAGCAGCCGCAGTACCTCCGTGTAATCAAGGAATGTGACATGGAAGCGACAGGAAGGAAAAGCGGTGGCCATTTGTCTAAGAATCTCTAATGGCAGAACCCTTAGTAACTCGACTTCATTATTTTGTTTCACGTATAATAAACATCAGGGTATCCTTACGCATATCTTGAATCATTATCCCGGCTCAGGCTAATAGGCTAGTTGGGAATGTAAGACAGTGTTACTTGAGACAGTTACTATGGCTCATTAATTCTAAGGGCGCCTCGTCTTGATCTAGATGGGGATGACAATTTTTTTATCAGAAATGCCCTCATAGATTACAAATATAATAGACAAACCTTGTATTATTTGTATTTACTGTTATTCCCCTTTCTTATCGGAGAAATAACTTTGCTAACTGATGTTATTGTCGTTCTACGTGTCTTCTACCACATCATTCCTGCTGCATGTATAAAATTGTAAATTAAAGACCAATACTGAAAACTAGAAAGCCAGTTGCATCTGCGATAGTGTTTTCTTTAAGCGAGTTGCGTCTGTGAAAGTTTATGATACGATGGAAAACACAAAATCAGTTACCGGTTTTGTTAACATGGAAAGTTATGAGAATGGACTAAGGAGCTTAGCGAAGGATACAACTAACTTATCTTGAAAAGCGATTTTTTTTTGCTATTTTTCGGGTTTACGTTTTGTTGCAGTATCAATCATATACTCCAGTTGGCATTCGTTCTTCGTTTTTTAAGTGGAAACTAGGAGTGCGTGACTTTGAGGGTAGGGGATTGTGACCCGAGTATTCTATTAAACGTGATGTTTTTATTTGATAAGGAATATCCAAGGCCCAGTTTACACTATACATGCTAAGCCAGGGCGGACGCGAGCTACTTCAACCCTAGGCGAACGCAAGCTACTTTAATCCGGGGCGAACCTTGTCGCGTTTTCTTTAGAAGTGTTGTTTTTGTAGTGTAAACACAAGCAGGGGTCGGCCCAGGTTATACCAACTTACTAACTCACTTTCAAAGTCACTTGCCTCTACACACACGCATAGCAACATGAATAGTTTTTTCTTTAGTTGTTTTTATTTACCTATCTGTTGGGACGGATTTAATGCCTTTCCAGTAGGTTCACCTCTTTCTTGCACAGGTGTCTGATTTTTGTTGGATCAATTCGTTATTTTGTTAAATATTGATTTGTTGTTAAGCATCCTTAGTCATTTACACAAATTTTATCGCGACTTATTTCTATTTTCCAATTTTTTATGTACAGTATTTGATTTAAGATCTTGCTTGTTTTCAATTGGAAATACGCATGCAGGCACAAATTTTAAGACTAGCCAGGGTTCGGCCCTGATTTGCTTTTACGCTGCATTGTTGAATACGAACTTAGGGTGAACCTACCTACTATACTGGGTCAGTTTTAATGGGTCGAGATGTGGTCAGACCTAGGTTATTTTAGGCTGAAATAATATATTCCTGGTTCGGATTACCCCTAGATTAGTTTGTGTATTGTAAACGCAGCATAATACTGTAGCTTCAATGCAGTGAATACCGTTGTGTCATGCTTCAACAGCCTGAGTGTGTTCATTCATTTGTAGTTGACTTTGGAGTGAGTGCACAACTGGACAGAACTGTGGGCCGCAGGAACACGTTTATTGGCACGCCTTATTGGTACGTATTGACGCCTTTGTTCATTATTTGGCTATTTACCGTAGAACTGTCACATTTAGCAGCATGTCCTGTTATTGTTTAGACACTGTATTTTTCATCCGTGCACGTTGGGATGTATAAGCCACTTTATTGTTGTTATTGTTATTATTATTGTTGTTGTTGTTGTTATTATTGTTGTTCTTGTTGTTCTTGTTGTTGTTGTTGGAGATTAGAAGACTTGACTCAAACATGACTTAGCGATAGAATTATAGCGTTTAATTCAATCTTTATTTTAAGACTTTAGATACACCGAGCCCCTGCTACTCCATTCCAAATTATTTCGGAAATGAAAGCATTACTATTGTCAATAAAGATTGCATTTCAGCGTCCAAGGTTTTGTGAATCTGAGTTAAAATTTTCTTATGAATTGCCATTTGCACAACTAAACAATGTTGCACAATCGTTTTATAACAAACTCCAATTAGAGGCTCCATAAATGGAGTTTTCTTGGTGTCGTATGTAACGTTTTTGCTTCAATGTATTTTTCCTTGCAGGATGGCACCAGAAGTTATTGTTTGTGATGAACAACCAGATGCCACTTACGATAATAGGGTGAGTTTACAACTTACTTTGAAATCCAATTAAATAAATTGTCTCTAGTTCTTGCAATTCAGTGAGGTTGCATGTTGTTAAAGAAATAAAAAGTACTAGCACTCAGTGGAAAACTGTAAGGGAAGACATGACATGTTTGTAAAAACCTTTCTATTGCTCGTCTGGTTTGCATCACCTCAACGGGTGAAGTTAGGGTACCTCACGTTTCCTCGAAGTTGGTAAGTTTATGGTTCGTAAATAGTCCGGATTAAACGCGATGGTTGTTGTTTCATTGACAATGTGTTAATCCTGGTTAATGAAAATCCCTGTTTTCCCTACGATGAAAGTAGTGCAATGGAGGAAAACTGTCAAGGCAACTGAAATTGCATCAATTATATTTTGACCAGGGTACCTGCAAGATTTTTTTGACTTCAAAAGCCTTATGTAGTTAGACCAATATTTTGCTTTAAAGTGCGTTTTAAGACTGTTTTAGAGAAAGATAACTTTAATTGTGTACATCAATTTCCTAATCGTAATAAATTGATTTATGTCACCGAAATTATTTGATCTTATTATAACTACGTTCAAAATCGACTATGCCGCCAAAAAAGAAGAAGCAATTAAGTTTTATTAAAAAGTTTCTTCAAGTATAATTAGAGTTATTGCGCCCCTCGGCTGCTTTGCTTGTTTCTTAAGAAAAGGTCATACCAAGATAAAGTCGTGATAATAAAACACCTAGGGGCATAGGTGAGAAACGATCGGATTGTGAGTGTTTAAATGGACACCCTTTGATTACTATTCACAGGAATGGAAGTCGTTTCATACCTCTAAAAGATGGCGGTAGCTCTTCTTGTGCACTTAATTGAAGAATGCTTATATTGTATCTTGACTGATGTAGCTTGCTCTGCATCAAACATATTTTCATATATCGATGTACTTTAGAGTACGTTGGTTTCAAACCAAGCTTTGTAAAGTATAATGGCTGCAACATGTACTGAGGGTAAACGAAGCAACGGTAGAGAGTATTTGAGACGTAATATGGTTATTACCATCAAAGAGCGAATGTGATGTACGAGTAACCGAAATAAAATTATTTCAATGTTTTCCCCTCTTCGTTTGTTTAGTGTGACATGTGGTCCATCGGAATAACGGCTATTGAAATGGCTGAATCGCAACCACGTAAGTAAAATTTTCGTACGTACTGATTTTTAAATGGAGTATAAAGACACTGCTCATCGCTAAATTTTGATCATCCTTGACTTTATTTTGTGTTCAAAACCTTAATTCAGTTCTTATCATTAGATGCTGTTCGGTGGAACTCGGCTCAGACTTAATTCAGATACAAAGACGTAATTCATAGATATGATTTATGTAATAAAAGAATGTAGACCCAAACAGGTGCTTCAAGAGAGGCTCCAATGAATATCAATCGGGCTGTAGCGTTACGTAAGCGTAAACGTAAACAAATATTAACGCTTATACATGACTCGTATGCAAATGCCTACATAGACAAAATCGGGAACTTATTTCATTTTACGCTGCCATTTGTCACTTTCGAGTACATTTAATGGATATTCGGACCCCGTATGGTTTTATTCAGAAAGTGCACCTTGTCTGGGAGGAAGACATAGGTGTTATTTATGCCATAAACGCGATACTTTGTTCAGAGCTTCTGTTATATCCTTTAGACGTTCCTGCCGAAAATTATAAATCAACTACTTTCTTTGCCAGGAAACATACAGTAGAAAAGTAAATACGACGTATCAGTTAGCCCCATACTAAAGACTGAAAACCTACGCAACATTGTAAGCAAGCATATGTATATCAACAACGAATTTTGATGTATACAATCGGAAATTTACCCCGCGATTGTAATCTAGAGTTGTTGTATCTTTAAGGATTTTCTACAGGTACTCCTTTTGTAAGTGTTCGTCAGAGTTAGCTAAGTTGGTTCCACTTCCCCTCATCAGGTCAAAGTCCACTCGGTATGCTGAATCTCCTCGTGACGTTTCTGTTTCTTTTCCTAAAGCAAAATCTTGAACTCTCTGTCTTCAGACTGCTTTCTTCTTACTTACCTTTTATTTCTACTCCCTTCATTGTAACCCAATACCTTTGAAGTGGCAACCCTGCCTTGAATTGAGCAATTTTTATTTTTTTTAAAATAGAAAATCTAGCCCCTATCACCCCGTTTTTTATACCGCCCCTTGAATGTTTCCAACGCAGCCAGGGTGTGGTAGCATCCTCTTTAAGAACCACTGATGTTGATTAGATTTGCAGCATCTTTTAAAATCAGGATGATCCCACAGTGACGTACGAAATGTTTATTCTTAAGAAGCCAATCTTGGTGTTTTACTTCACGAAAGGTATACTGTAGAACATAACGAAGTTTCCCTGGAGGGTTTTTAGTGGAAGCCGCTACACTTGGATCCTTTTCCCGCAACATGCTGCTACGCACCCATATCACATCGCTGCGGATGTTCAGATTTATGTTTCTTCTTCAAAAGGCGTTTATGAATGATTTAAGTTCTTAATTATGTCGGAAGCAGCTGTAACAGAACAGAACAATTTGTAAATTCAAAACATCCTTCATTTATCTCTCTCTTCTGGTTCATTTCCGATGTATCATCTTATTTCGTAATTCAATCACTCATGTTTTCCATGTTCTAAACATTAGTCGCCCACAAGGACCATTGAAAAGATCAAACACCCCAGGGTCCCAGTTCAAAGGGTCTGCTACATTACGTCTGCTACATTACGTCTGCTATATTACATCTGCGATTTTTTGCGAAGTCATGATATTTTACCTTTCATCCTACTCTTCCGAAACTTTCGAGGGAGAACACAAGATAAGCACTCAAGGGTTAAGAGTGATAGAAGGTAGACTTAAGTCTTTTCATATCGTTGAAATCCTCAGTTTTAGATGATAGATACAAGTGTATCAAACATAAGAAATGGTGTCAGTAGTGCAGGCGTGTTCAGAAGACTTTTTAACCAGAACTTTTAATCTTCATTTAGTTGTTTATCTACCAGTTTTCTGATCTATTTTTCAGCCTTGTGTGACATGCATCCTATGAGGGCGTTATTCTTGATACCGAGAAGTGATCCACCAAAGCTGAGATCAAGACGATCTTGGTACGTACTCGCTTTTTAAACTAAACATATCATGTTCAATAGTGTTTTCTGCCAGGCACAATGTCTGGTGCCAGCTTTGATGTTACTTCCTAGACACCATGGGAGATTTTGTTTCTTCCCATTGCATGAAATATTGTTCGCCAATCGGAGAATGTTGTTTATTTTATTACAAGGTCCCAGCTGTATTAAATTTTAAAACATAAGTTAACCAATTTGGAACTTACATGATTGTTAAAAGTTACCCTGATGATAAAAAAGAAGGTTTTCAAATCTTTCAGCCGGCCTATCAAGAACAGATCTCTTTCCAACCACCTGTGTTCGCAACATCATCACAGGAAGTAATGTTATGAAAACTGTGCAAATCCTTAGGTTGTACTATCATACCGTTGACTTTCATACCACGCTGTTATTTTTGCGGGTGGTACCCCATACTATGGTATCCGGGTACAGTTGCCAACATGCTGCACACCGCCGGCGTATTCCATTAGTCTGATATGAGTTACTTTCTTTACGTCGTAGGTCAAAAAAGTTTAGGGAATTTGTTACAGTATGCTTAATTAAAGATTATCTTCAACGACCGACTGCAGAACAGCTGTTACAGGTGAGTAAAACATTTGAGGTTTTTCTTGGTCCACAATATCTCGGGTCTTCGGACCCCAGTAGCACATTGTACAATACAAATTTGATTACGCAAGGGTATTAGGAAGCAGATGCGGTGCTTATAATAAATGCTTTGCATTAAAGAATACCGGAAGGTAATACCGTCAGCTGATTCTTCTTGGGACGTTTTTTAGTCATGTTTCATTTCTGAAATATATGTATAATTTCCTAGCAGCCGCTTTTCAACGTGGTATGGTATAGGGTATAATAAAGCCCCTGGGAAATTTATGACTCCATGGAAGATTGTTGCTAAATTTACTTCGCAGTCTGCTGTAGCACAGACAGTAGCCCTGCATTTGTTATTTGTAGGATTTGTCTTGGTCGCCAGTAGTCTCGATTAAGGATACAGAGAACGTTATGAGTAGTAACGATAACTTTTAAGTTCCAAGTTAATTACAGGCAGGAGGGGCATAGATGAAATTTGGTACTAACCCATTGTCACGTTTGTGAATTTTATAGATGCATCGTTTACCAGAGAACCAGAACCATGCTGTAAGGGATGAGAGATTTTAGTGGCTCAACATGTTTTATAGTATGATTATGTCCCATTGGTCAAATCTATTAACTACTCATGCTGCGTAAATATCATGCGGATAGTAAAATGATAAATTTCTCAAATAATGTTCCTTTCAGTCTTTCAATATGTTTAGAACTACTGTGTTGTCAGATGTGCTACCCCTGCACAACTTGTTGATGGACTAGGTAGAGCAGAGATGTTGATTGTGTGTGGAAGCCCTTGTATATGAAAGGGAAAGTTAGCAGTCACGGGAAATTTCAGTAAACTAAATACTCTTACGTTTTCACCGATACATGCGTAGTCAGTAGTAGCAAGATTTGATACAGCAGACCTGAGTGGTGACCTCTTTGCTTTTTCGTTTACATGAAGTAGAAAACCTCTCCTCTACCATTGCTAGATATGATTTTAAAAATATGTTTCATCTTTTCGTACTTTGTACACAGCACGATTTTATCCGTCAGTCAAGATCGCAAGACCGCAAGACGAGAATTGAAATTAAAGACTTTATCGATCGCACGAGAAGGCGACGAGGTAATACTGCTACACCCTTAGCTACACACATTTGCACGGATTTCATGTGGATCCTACCTTGTTGCACTAGCAAACATTTTATAGGCTACGCGAGGGGATTGTCGTTAGTATAGTTACGATGAATGCCTATCTTTTTAGAAGTGGGTAATTAAAGTTTTTCCGGCATAGAACGACCTCATCCAAGTGGATAGTGCTCTCTGTCTCTTTCTTTATGTCAAAGTTTATAGGTTGATTCCCCAGAGATTGGGTTTTCAGAGTGCTTTACTTCCATTTAGCTCCCAATTTGAACCTAGACACCATGGGAAGTTTCATGCAATTCGGTTCTGGACGTCACGAGTGTTATAGATACCACGAACATCTGTTAAATATCTTGGTTTCAGAGAGTTGGTCTTCATTGCGTTACGGTGCTACATTTGCCGACAACTTTATGGAAAATTAGGCAGATGCTCAAAAATCTTCAACTCTGCGTGAAAGCAACCACATTCCGCAAATCGTCACAGTTACATTTAGGATGCTAATTAGTAGGAGCGTTTCTTCATTTTTTGTAGGTGAGCTAGAAGACGAGTATGGTCTTTTCTCCAATGGCGAAGACGAGTATGACTTGGCAGATATGATTGCAAAAGAAGAAAGGTAATATTTTAAAAACACATTTATATAAAATATATTTTAAAGAATTATTTGCCGATTGTTTTTACGCCATTATTATTCGTGTACCCCATTTGTCCATTATTGAGTCCAAATCTTATTTTTTTCTTCAAGCTTTTATTTGCTTTTATTTCGCTTGTCAAATTTTTGTTATTGACACTTATCCTTTCAAACAAGCAGGATACCCTCTCTTTTGTATCTGATAACCATTCCATTTCCAAACCCGCAATTCTGGTGCTTGCAGTATCCCCGTATTATTTTTCCCAACTACTTTTGGTCGCGCCTTTCTTGTCGCTTAAGTGCTTCCCTGCTCTGACCTTCACCAAGTAGCAGATGTTTTCGAACCTTCTCATCTCATATTTTGTAATCTGTCTGCAAGCTATTGTCTGCAAATCATGCGTCTTACCGATTCTGTTATAACAGTTGGTGTCAGATTATATAAATTACCAACATTCTCTGGATATCAATAATACTACCATATATTAACGGTAATAAAAAGATGATTAATTCCCAGGTATCATTTAGTGTCGAATAGATTTTAAAGACTCTGCTATTGCGGTGGATCTTGTTTATTTATTTGCAGATTTTTTAATTAGTTTTGGATTATCATCAGCTGTTCAATAAAGCTGATCAACTGTTCAAAATATGATTGTTTTCATCTCACCGTGTTTACTCATGTTTAACTTTTTTGATGACAGCATTGTAAACATGAATTAAGAAATGTTTCTATCACCTGAAGACATGGTTTTACGGATATTGACGTCATCTAACTATCACGTGTTAAACCAGGGAATTAGACACTCGTGCCCCTGAAAATATCTAACGAGGCTGTGTTAAGTAACTATTTGTTTGCAAGAATAAAAATGTTTGTGAAGAATGAAAATGCAAATAGTTTCTCAACACATAATAATGATGTTTTGTAGTGAATCATTAGCAGCTTTGCAAGAAGCATTTTGGATGTTATTACGCATCACTACAGTTTGTTGTATATGTTACGTTACCCAAGAAAACTGATAATATAATTCTGAGTTTGGATGTTGCATTCCGTTGCCCAGAGAACAGTTCAGGAAGAAAAGGATAATGTAGGAGACGAATTGAGTTTGACCTTGCGGAAGCTGAAGCAATTAGCCGATTCGAAGTTGCTCCCTTGTGATAACTGCAAACTTTAGGCATCTGTTTCTTCCTATATTTTACTATGTATTTGGAGCAGTACAATTTAATTCTCGCCTATTTAAATGCTCTTATTTTGGCAGAGGTGACACGCTCGTGGACAGCAACCCAGGGGCCACTCTAAGGCGAAACCTGACCATGATGCAAGGTGGAGAGCCGTCACCAGTCGGTATGTACTAAAATTCATGTCGGAGTTGCCTTTGCTACTGACACTTGAGGCTTCCGCGTTTGACCATTTCTTTACTTCAAACTTGCTATCGATAGCGGAATATTTTATGTAGAAATAAGGGCAAGGAAACATTCGGTGTCACTGTGATATGATTTTTTTGGCTTCCATTATTTAAAACAACCTTCGTGGTGTTCCATTGGGATTCAGGTCTTGTTAGTCTATTTTGTCATAGTGTCATGGTAGCAAACTAGAAACACTAATGTGGTGACTTATTGTAAATACCGGTTTAAACTCAGTGTCTGTAACCTTCTAATTGCCCCTGAGGTTTTTTCTTGGTATTAAGATGTTTTTACGTTGCTGAGTTAGCTATGAAGAAGAAGGAAGTCATGAAAAAGTAGAGGACCGCCAATGCGGCGTTGAGCATCCTAGAATTTGCAGTTCAGGTCAAGGTCTGATGTGGAGAGGTGTGGTGGTCTAATGGTAATGCAAAGCAACATCTTGGACAGAGACAAGTTTAGCATAATAAATTTCTCGTACCCTGTGAAGTACACATACTCTAGAAGGTGCAAATGTATTATTTACAGCTCCTTGAAGTGCTGAAACTATATTTCAGCTCGTTGTTTGAACTGAACATGTACCATATGGAATTGTTACCATATCCATGCGTTATCTTTTCTGGTGTTTGTTCGCAGAGAAAGACTTCAGAGAATCCAGTTTTAGTAACGATGAAAACGACGACGACGTGGATCGAACTATTAAGCGAGGATCTCGTTCGGTAAGACTTGATGTGTTGTTCATATTAGTTACTTGAAGCCAATTTTTGGGCTCTTTTGGGACGTGCTTCTTTCCTTCACTTTCGCTGTATGACAGACTGTAACCCTGAGGAACCCCTTTGCTTTAGAATGTTGGACTACAGAGACTGTTGATATTCAATATTATTCAAAGCAACAAAGTTTGTAAAGGGAGAATTTTAACACGCTATTAATAGCTCGAATTGGTGCTCTATATTTCTAACGGGAATACATAGCTTTCTGAATACATATTGGGGAAGATGGTAATATAAGCAGGCCTTCCCCAAGTATTGTGACAACTGCGCACGAACACGATTTCGCAAGCTGCAGATATCAGCGACTTTCAACCATTTTCACCTTCACATTTTTGTACAAATGTTTGAAAGAGCGGTGACCAAATAAAGAATTTTTTATCTTGTTAGATGTATTTACTTTTAACCATGCCGACTATGGGGAAGCATTATCATGTAGGGATATTGTTATCAGTCGTGGTGACGTAGTACAATCAAATTGCTGGTTAATGATAAGAACTCCTTATGCCCATTTTATCGGATCTTTTGGCAGCAGGTGATGGCGGAAGGTTAAATAAGTGGCACTATTTATTCTTGATGAAAGATCGGGAGCACTCTGTGCACTAAATTATGATATTATCACCGGTATTGTCTGATTTGCTAAGCTGCTGTCAAACTTTTATATCTGGTGAACTAAACCCATACGCTATGCAACTCGGTGTCTTTTGGGTCGTCTAGTGATTTCGGTGTTGCAGGCTTAGGTTACGTCACGATCAGGGATTGTCAGTAACTGTATCCATATCGTTGATATTGACATTTTGTCAATCAATTAATAGCAATCAATTGAATAGATCAGTGGAAGACCCTTAACACTGAGATTTTTTTACTGAGCTATTCCATTAAGTGGTTATAAAGATCGCCGATTGAGGAAGGTTCTTCGATGCCAATAACTCTTGATGCTGTACTCCACAATGTAGCCCTCAATATATGGGGCACGGATCACACTAACACTAACAAGAAAACTGAACCACGCTGGCGGTCTTACCGAGTTTTCAAATTGTGTTAATCGCAAATGCCTTTTACCTTACTTGAAGAGCACCCGAATTAAAACCTGATGTGTTAAATGTGTTAGCCATCTATTACATTTTACGACCCTTAGCTCACATTTTAGCAAAAATTAGGTACCACATGTAATCTAAAACCACATGCATATACACAGCGTGTCAAAAGAGATCCTTCCGGTTACTTAAAATCTTGGTTTAAGGTAGAATCTGCCCCACGTCTCTTACAGCAAGCATTATCATTTCATGCATCAACTCCAATAGCAATGACTACGCACAAATACATTGTTTTTGTTATTTTATAAGGCTCCTTTACTTTCAGTATAGTTTATCGCATCATCTCAAGTATCAGACTGCCTGTACTGGCAATACATTTTTGAATAACGGCTAGTAACCCCGGGACTACGAAGGTCGTATCATGGGAGGAGTGAGTGACGATGGTTCAATATCACTTTTCAGTTAAAACAAGATGGTGGTTTAATTTGCAAGTAAGCTGTTGTGTATCTTTCACACTTTCCAACATGCAATTCAGAAAGATTGCTCATGCCCTTTCAACTCTTTCCCTAATATAATACCCCTTTCGTGCATATGAGTGCCAAGACGTCACCGGTCAAGTAAACCTGTTGTACCTGACTGTATATTTAAGCTATTGCCTTGGTAACTGACATTATAGATGTTTAATATCTTGAAAACAAAGTCAGGGCTGTTGGAATATGAGACTTAACGTACGCATCGTCTTTTTTTTCTGTAGTCCGAAGACGATAGGATTACACCACAGACATCTACATCGCCAGAACCCAATACTCCGCCAACGATGCCGCAAAATTTGACCCCTATGCACAGGTCAGAAACTCCAGTTGTCGACGATGATTACGATGAAAGTACGCTGAGGACGGCCAATCAACCGAGAAATCAAGGGTAATGAATGTCAGTGAATATTTTGTGACGTATTATCGAATAGATTCGTGGCCTTGTGAGTCACAGTAAGGGAATGAGCATTGGTTCCAGCCCTTACTGATACGAGTGCAACAGTGAAAATTTTACGATAGGTGTCTCGATCCGGCTGTTTCTATATAAGTTAAGGTATGATCCCAAAGTAACGTGTGAGAATGGCCTCTCTTATAGCCCTTAAAATTCCTATCGCAGTTCGTTAATACTTTGGTACTGATTTTAAGAGATCAACTAAGTTGCGTATTTGAACCCAACCACCATTATGTCTCAGTTTGCCTGTTGAATGTAGAATGATCGTTTCCCTTGACTAATATGTACTGTCACCCCATTCGAATGTTACTAAACATTTACGGACTTTTCTATGGTGGCTATTGCGAAATGAAACAAAGACAAGAAAGGAGGTATGAGCTGTGCTCCTATACACCAGTTTCAGGGCTTTGGAAAGGTTGATATTCGACGGTAGCGTTGGTTGGAGGGGTGAGTTGGACGTAGAGTACACGCTTAGGATCTTTTAAACAGATGTAAACCTAAGCTTCAGAAGATATGGAGAATTGTAATGTAGCGTTTAGAACCAACCCATAAATGTCAAGCATGCCAAATATGTCTACTATTGAAGTTCTAGAGGTGGTACACCCCCGCCCGATTCCCTCGGCTTCTACGGCCCTGCTATAATACGAGTCATTATGAAGGCCCATTTATAATTGAAAGACGTGGAGTAACCATAATTTACTCTGGTGTCAGGATACATAATTTTGTGTTTAAATTTTGATAAATTCATTACTTGGTTGCTTCGTCTCTTGAAAGGAAACGAATTTTCTTGACCGCCTTGCATTTCTTTTTTTCGCATTCCTTTTTTATTCCAACAAAGTAAGTGGTAACGAGTTTGCTTACAAAGTACCACTCCAAGGAAGTTTATAATTTGACACAAATTGGTTTTCAAATCAAGAAGAAAAGGATTTTCAGGCTAGATTGTTTTGGGGTTGTCTTTGAGATAAAAGTACCGATTTGATATCCAAGTCATAATTGATAGGATGAGTTATTGATTTGTTTGTTTGTTGTGGGTTGCATTTGTGAATTCGGGCCGACATTTTCATTATCCTAATAATCGGTGCGGAAAAGAGGGCGTTTTTTACTTTACTTTGTAAGGTTTCACGCTCTTCTTTGTAGGTTTGTAAGTTAATATCTCTCTTCCGTTGTAGGTTACCTTACGAACATTTTGAAACGCTAAATAGACTCGTGAATGAAATGGAAGGTACGTAAGACCTACCTATGTGGGGCGTTTGTCTTTGGTTGTGATGAACAGGATAATGTAGAAATGTTTTTCACTTTTTGCGCCACGCAAGATCTGATAGATTCAATCAGGTCCAAAATTGAATGACTACATGGCTTAGGAATAGACTTCCCTTAATCAGCTATCGTATCGACACTTTGTAAATAGTCTCCGTTTCAGACTGTTTCTTTCGACCGAAGCTGTCGATCGACTTCCGTAATGTGCTGGGCTAACATTCAATCAGTATACATGAGCCAACTGATAGTTCTTGTGGGCAATCCAAGTAGACTGAGTCAAAACCGAAACAAAATACCTGGGCATAAAGCGGGCGACAACCTTAATTGAGATACAAGATCACGAAACCAAAGTACAAGCGAATTGTATACAGGCAAAACAATGAAGTCCTACTATTCTCATTTGTAAGCATTCGCGCTGGTCTCACAGAAGAAAGAAAATTATTTGTTGATATATCCTGCAGAAGCCAAATCAAGGCGATAGAGTTTTGCTTTCACAGGAGTTATTTGGAAAGTTGAGTGAAGTATGTTTGCTTTTTTGCGTTGAAAATGCTTGATCTTTTGATTGGGCCATGTCAGTCATGTCTATTCTAGTAGAATCGCATCAATGTTATGGATCTCATTGCTTGGCGAGTATTATTTTTCTGCTATTCCCGTAATAAACCGACTGTAAAAAAATAATTGTTTATTAATCTGTTGTGGTATGAAAAGGTGATGATGCCCTTCAGAATTTATAAATGTGTGTAGGTTTTAGTCAGACGGCAATTATTTCCCTTTCAGTGAAGTATCTTTGATATGTTCTTTCACAAGATAGATCTAGTATCTTCGACTCTCTAAGAAATTAGTATTTAATTAACGTGTTAGTGGAAATGCTTCCCTTCCTTAACTCGTTACGAATTCATGTTTGCCGTGGAGGTGAGACAGCACATTCGGTATTATTTCCTTCAAAACTTTGTCATTAATTAATTTCTGAGTATTTCACTAGCTTTGATATTGTGTCTAAATGACAAGTTGTTTTGGCAGATTAGTTGCAATGTGATATTAGTAGCTCCCGTAACTCGATTTATTCAAGATTTATTGATGACATACAGATCACGCGATCCATTGCTAATGGATGAGAAAATGGAGTCGTGATTAGCAGACACAATTTGTGGCAAAATGCGAATGGCATTTTTCCATACAAGATATAAAATTAAGTAGAGTAAGCTTGGTGTGCCTTGTGTAGCTGCCATAAACTTTGAAATCTTAGATAATACCATATTTTTATTGCATACCGATGTTTGTTTTGACTTAATATTACAGAAACAGCGTTAGCTGATGAGACTCTCAAGCGGAACCAGTCCAGTAGGCATGAGGATGGAGGTGACACAGAGGTAATTAATGTTATTGATTGATTGACACCTGTTATGAGAAACCTTTTTTGATACAGATTCGCATGAAATACCATGTATCTTTTATCCTGCAAGGTATCTTTTGTCTTTGACACGCAATGAATTTTAGTTGATCTGCGAATTCAACTTTTGTGCTTTCGGCTTCTGTCAACCGTATTTCCTTACTGATCATTTTTGTTCGTTACTTTACGTTGCGTTCGTGGAAGGTCTTGATAGTTGTTTAGCACTTGTTTTGTATAGTCTATACTGCCTAATAATCGTGGTGCCTGGAATAATTCGGGCTGAAGAAAGTATGGAAGACGATTAAATAAACGTGATGTCTGGAACCATGTAGTGGATGCAAAAGTGAATACACACGAGGGGCCTTTTAAGGGGAATAAATTTGTGACATTATCTATCAATATGGCTTTGAAACACAACTTTATGTACAAAAGCAAACAAAAGCAGTATTACATGCTTCCTATAAAATTGTCGGGAAATTATGTGCTTTGACCTCACAATTATTCGCGGCTCTAGAGTAATTCGCTATGACTATTTTTGTATATTTAAAGATATGATCTAAACATTATAGATGGAGCTTAAGAAACAAAGAGAGTCCTTAGGTGTACCGGCTACATTATACAGAAGAATGCTGGTCATAAATTTAAGTGATCAAGGAGTGCAGGAGTGTAAACTTTGTACTTCCCGGAGCTTCTGCAGTTCCATACCCCCCCCCCCCCCCCCCCCCCCCCCCCCCCCCCCCCCCCAAAAAAACAAAAAAAAACATAAAACAAAAAAACCCCACCCCCCCCCCCCACCCCAAATCAATACCTCTTCTTTGTGTGATATTCTTG